>JADMLL010000008.1:12151089-12198033 GCA_016920875.1 Columbicola columbae
TAGACAATAGGTGGTGATCCTTGCTATAGCTACACTGACACTTAGTCAATAAATCATTTTCATCCACGTCATCCCACAATCTAGATACCCAAAAAAATCAAAACTAGGACTAACTACACTACTAACTACTACTACGCTATACTATTGACGATAACTAACCACAAGAATCAGTTAGAATATAAATACAACCATTAGAAGGTCAGCTATTGAAACCTAAAAGATAACAACAGTGGGTCACGTGAGTAGTGCATCCATAACATCATAAAGCTATAGCCAAAAAGCAGACGGCAAAAGAGGCTAACACCTAGTCACAATCAAAGTTCATTTCCGGTTACAGGTTTAGCCAATTGGAAATTGAAAAAATAAACCAAATTAGTCAAATCAAACCGGAAGCTTGTAAAAGAGAAACCAAAAAGAAGAGAAGAAAGAGGAAACCCAAGGACGCAAGGAAGACAGAGAAGGAGGAAGAGAAATATTTTACAAAGACTATTATGATGTCACCGGGAAACTCTTAGGTAATCAGTTTTTCAAAAAAGGCAAAAGAGCTTGACTCGATTATCATAAATTTCCTTTCGGGGTGTAAAGCTAATGGGTGTATGTAAATATAATATCGGGCCCTTCGGGGGTGTAAAAAAACCGTTAAAAAGATTCCGGAAATAATATCTTTGGGGCCCTTTTCCTGATCGTTTTACTTCCAAGAAACAAAAAAAAAGTTTCATGGTGATGGTGGAAGAGGTCGAACCCAATCCAAAACATGTCCTCCGAATTTTCCGGGTTGGAAATCAAGGGGAAAAAGGTTCATAATTTATACGGTTTTCGGGTTATGGGACTGCAGGGATTTAAAGTCGGACACTAAAAGTCCTTTTCCGTCATTTTTATTGCGTTCGACTTTGGAGACCCCGTTTTTCTTGTGCGAACGTTCGGAGAGAGAGGTGGTGTGTGTGATTGAGTTTGCATTCTTCGCCACTGAGATCCTGTTGGGGGGGAGGAGGTGAAAATTTGGTGACAGTGGTCGTAAGAAATAAATCAGAATAAAATGTTTATGTCTTCGTCGAGCTTACCCACGTTCCTTTCTTCGGTTCTTTTCCACTTTTTGGTTGTATCTGCTGTCAGAAGTTATACAAACGAAGCTTTTGTCTTTCGGATTTAAATTAGGTCAATGTCTTCTGCATCTTGACTTAACACCGATTTTCTTGACACCGAAACTTTTAACTTTAGAACTGTTTCGAAACTGACATCACCAGATGGCACTCTCCATTGAGTTAACTTTGACGTCTTTTCTTTCAGTGTTTTAATGACATACTCTAACCATGGTTCCTGAACAACTTCTAAGAATTGGTCATACCCACAGCGAAAGGAATGAGTATGAATTTGTATTTCTGCCATTACCATTTAGACTCTCTGCAATTAGCCTAAAGTCCAGAAAATAGGATTAACTCCTTGCTCTCGGAGGCTCTTTTTTACGCGAGCTAACCAGCTATCAGAGACTTTATGCCAAATTTGTTGAATTCATAATTCGCACCTTACAATTCGATATTTTAATTCCTTGATGTATATGGGTCATCCCACGTCAAACGGACCAGGGGTCCCAGGTCGACCATCTCCGATTTTGTTTGAATTTTGCAGGAGTGTTCCCTCATGTCTTGGATGAAAATCGCTCGCTGTAGACTAACTGTGCTGCTTGGGAAGTTTCGCTTTTGCAAGCTAATATTGCTTAATATGCCCTTTCAAATGGTACAGCTGCTAGTCGTCTACATTGTTTGAGTGCTAAGCTATGGACGCTGGAAATGTGTCAAAAAATTTGTCGCGCTCGAGAAATTTCGTGTTTTTGCGCCACCACCATAACCTTTTTCTGGGACAACGGATCTTTTCGAGATTATACTTGCTGATAGTTTGTTATTAATACTATAATCCTGTTTTTGTTTGGCATTCTTATACCCATCGCTTTAGGTCATATGGGTGTGCGAAGAAAGCGAGAAACTGATTTTGCAAGTTTGTGGCCAAAATCTGAACTGTGTCCTTTTTTGCTCCTCTCTAACCAGTATCATTGCAAAGAGCATATCTTTAACTTTCAAAGCCACCCGATTTGATTTTAGAGCAGCGACAAGTAGTGGCTCAAATTAGACTCTAAATATTGCCCAGTTGAAAGTATTTAGAAACTTACCTCCCTTAACACTTTGAGTACATAAGGGTTGGAGGTGAGGGGTAATAATTTTCTCTGGAGAAATATGCCCAAAGGAGAAAAAATTTAAAATCTCGATCAAAAATTTGAGGCCAACGTCGTAACATTCAAAAGCATAAAAATTACAAACATCGGTTGCCTAATCACTGTTAACACGGCGCTTTTCATCAAATTTTTACTCGCCGATTACTCCATCCTGCGAAAGGGTTTTCTTCGTTCGAAAGTCCGAACACTCCTCATCCTCACTTTTTTCAAAACAATTTTTGTGGTATTATATTCATTAAACAATATAAGCATCAAAACCACTTCCTAAGTTGTACAGTTAGGCTACAGCGAGCGATTAAAGTTGGCAATTGGTAGCTCCGTCCGAAATCGAAGCTGCCCCATTGTCTTTAGACGCTGATAGAAGACGAACCCGAAGAGATTTCGAATTGAAATTTTGGGGATTTTCATCCAAAACCTGAGGGAACATTCCTGTAAAATTTAAACAAAATCGAAGATGGTCGACCAGGAGCTTTTCCAAAATCTGGTCCGTTTGACCCTTATAATATTATGCAAATTATACTTTTTAAACATACACTTATAAAATTATAACAAATTTCGAAACAACCGTGAGTGATACAGGTCTAGTTTCATACCTTTTATAAAAAAGGAAGAATTTAACCGCGAAAGACTGTGCAACATTTATGAAATAAGTCTTCCACACGTGTGCATTATTTTTGAAATATATTCCTCACACAAGTGTGCAATATTTATGAAAAATCATATAGTTTCGCTACAACTTTATAGTTCAAAATTATGCTGAAAATTCAGTGCCCGGTTATTGACTGAGGACTAATTTTTAAAAATGTTATACCTTTTTGAAGATTTATAATCTGATAATATGAAATTATACAATATCACTAGATAGGCTATAAATAAAGAGAAATAAGAAAGCCCGCTTCAAAGAAACAAAACACAAAGAATTATTCTAGCACATTAAATTTGCGTAACAAAGATAGTAGCGAGTGAGAATCGCCTCTCGAGTGCCCAATATTGATATTTATTAATTATTAGTATACCTCACTTTATACTCCCTAAATTTATAATCTAAACACAATCACTGAATGACGCACCAAAAATTATTTCTCGATCACAACATCCAGTAATGAAATCACATCGCAAAACAAAGAAAAACGTCAAACCCAATCGAAAGCTTCAGAAAAAAGCTCGCTTAAACCGGATATCCGGTTGAGAGGAGATAATAAATTTTTCCCCGGGCTACAGGTAGAACGTTGAAATATCTCTGGTTGTCGGTGTGTATGTTCTCGCTCATGTGAGAGCGAAAATCTTCCGGGAGGAGAACTCGGTATTATCGCATAATTACTTTTTAATTTCTTTTAGATTTTCCGAGGAAGGTTTGGGGGGTTGAAGGCTGGGGGCTGGGGGTTGGGGGCAACGTGAGAAAAGGTAAAACCCAAGTGAAAATTCTTCTCTCGAAATTTATGAACTAGTTATATAATCGCACTAAGTACAATAATTACTCACTAGGAGCGCTATTATTTATCATTATAATTTGTCATTAGTTTCAAAGCTCGCTAAATTAATTTAAAATCCCTTCTAGGATTGGCGGGGAAGGAGGAGGAGAGGAAAGGGAGTGAGGAGGCGCGGGGAGGTTGCGGAGGAAGTGAAAATGCGCTCGGATTTGAAAATTGACGATTTCTTCAGTGTGAGCTTTTGACTTTTCGTTGGACGGGACATTTTTGTTGGTCTGCTATACTCCTTTCTTCTCTTCTTTCGCGACCTATTTCTGGTGTCTGAGAATTTTTTGCTGTTGCTTTTGTGCTTTTCACTCTCTGACATTGATGATGAGGGTAGAGAAAGGTGTGTAGATTCTCTCATCTTTTAAAAGCTACAAAGTAGTTGGTCTTTAACACGTTGACTGTCACCAAACTTTTTAGGATTTCAGTATAAGAAGGCAGTTCAAACTACAACCATAACTACTATAACTACAACTTCTTCTGTAAAGTTTGATTTTGTAGTATTCGTGAGGGTTCTGGCCCTCAGGAGATAGAGGTCTAGGAATACTTAATTAGAGAGAAGTGGTGATGATTTTAGGTTTGATTATAGCCTCTCGAGCCACTGTTATGTGACTCTGGGTCATGGATGTGGTTCTGTAGGATGTTGGAATGCAGAGCTTTCTTCCATGAGCTTTCGGTACCCCATTCTTCAGCTATCACTCCCAACCTACTTTCTTTGGTACCATTTTAGAGCTTTTTTTAAACTATTTCTTCTGTAAAGTTTGATCATTGTTTTTGTAGTCTTCGTGTTATGTCTCAAGGTTCTGGCCCTCTAGAGACAAAGGACTTAGAAGACAGGTGGAGAGAGGTGACGATGGCTTTTGGATCTGATTATAGCCTCTTGAGCCAGTTTTTACTGGTTTGGGAAGAAGGTTTGTTTCTGTTGGGTGATAGAATCCAAAACTGAGAGCTTTCTTCCCTGTGCTTTTGGTATCAAATTATTTATCTGTCACTTTGTTCATTTTTAACTACTAAAATAGATAATTTAGTCCAGCCTGTAGATCTAAAACTACCTCTCTACAGCTCAATCGTTATTTATAAATACAAAATGATCAGGATGGCGAAGAACAGAGCAGTGGTTTCTAGTCTATAGATAAAAAATTTTTTTCTGTTTCCGGTTGTGGAATGCTCATATTAAAAAGCACCCACTTGTTTGTTTGCCGCTTTTTTGTCGTCTTAAATTTCCGAACGTTTTTCTTCTTTCTGATTTCCCTCTTTCCTCATCCTCAAAAAGCTCCACTGCCGAACAGACCATTTTGAACCAAATCCGTGGAAATTTCACTTCCCGAACGCCAAAAACCCCCGAGACTTTTGTTTAATGAACTCAACATTGTCTTTGAATATGATTTCGGGTGTCGTCGTGGCTTTGTTCGAATAATGGACTCGTTCCTTTGTCTTTCCTTTGTTCCCGAGCCTTATTACTTATCTTTCATCTGAAACTTCTGGTTTTGTTTCAGTTGCTTTCTTTATTGTTTCCGAATTTTCTTACTCACGTCCCTCCACTTCCTTCCTCTCACCACCTCCTCCTCCTCCTCCCCCGCTTTTCTTTTGTATCTTTATTTATTAGATTCTGATGTGTTTGTTCGCATTTATGATGCCGTCTTCCTTTCCTCTCTCTCTCTCCCTTGTAGTTTTCCGGATAACGTATCATTTGAAGGGTTTGTAAGCGAAGGAACTTTTCCACCAGCCTTCTCTCATCTCTCACTCTCGCTTTTCATGTCTTTTTCCTTCCTCTCTACCTCTGGGAGGTTGGGTAAGAGTGTCAATTGATTTCTGGATTTTCGTTATGTTTCCCTTCCTCCCATCTCGATCAGTTTCGTTTTTTTAACGATTGTGAGTGACGTCGGATAATCCAAAAGCGAAAATTAATTCGAAGAGATTTTAACGTTTTCATCCCCAAGTGTCAATTTTTTATTTTTATTTTGTGATGGGTTTGAGGGTGCAGTTTTGAAAGAAGCGTAAGGGATGAGAAATAGGGGTTTAAGTATTCTAATTTTTTATTGAGGTTTTATCGGGAATTTTTTACTTTTGACACTTTTTGGAATGAAATAAAATTTTTTTCTCTCTCCGTTTTAGGGGATGATGGTTGTATACTTGGCATTTTCTCTGCTTATTTCGAATTTTTGTGTTTAGGCCATTCATGCTGTATCATCTGATGTTAAAAGCTACTACTAAGTAAACTGTAATGTCAAGGTTGTGAACGTTAGAGAAAACCTTTGATGAAAGGGTAGTAGATAAATTAAAGGATAATTTGATACGGCGGTAGAATTATGTTTAACCCAGGTTGGATTTGAATCCATCAGGGTCGTAACCCATCACGTCTCTTATTTCAATAATTAATATCCAGGTATGTGTTTCGGTGTGTAAGCAGTCATTTTAGAAATTCAGTTGGGTTTGTGGAAGGTTTTGTCAACATCTCGTGTAGGTTATGCTGAGTTGCATTTTACTCGACATTAATCTCTGTCGTTAGGTTTGTATGTAGCTTTGGTTAGGTCAGCAAGACCATCAATCTACCAACAGATCTCTCGGTTAGGTTGTTAAACATTAGATTATATGTAAGTAGCTGTATCCATACTCATCATAGTCGTTTCTCTTTAATTACAAAGCTTTAGAGCTGTCATTCCCAACGTGGGATGCGGCAATATTTTCGTGGGTCATGGGAGGACGCGTAACATTTGGCGGACTGTATCAAAGACTTAGAGACAATTGGAGGACAATTTGGGAGACTAACGAAAAGGAATAAGGTATATTATTATTATTATTTATTTATGTATCAGTTGAATTCAGCAACTATGTAATATTTTGAATAACAAAATTTAAATATCTCGAGGGAGGGCATCAGAGTTTTAGAAACGTCTAGGTGGGGCATGACCCAAAATCGGTTGGAAACCACTACTTTAGACAGATAGCTTTCAAAAACACATCGAAAAATTCATGTTTTATAAAATTTCTTTTTTATAGTATATAAAATAATGATTCACAACTTTATAGACGCCTAACATTATAACTACTCGATTTGAAACAATAATAACCTCAAAAGTAGATATATACCTTGATGAATACATTATAGTATATTAGTATAAAAGTTTAATAAATGAAGAACTCTGATATAAATTCTTTAAAACATCCTGAAGTTTAGGACTTACAGGACTTACTTGCTATACAGTGTACCACTTCACAAAGCAGTGTTTGGTCGCTACATTAAACCAAAATCAAAAATTCTTGAGATTGCCAAACCGGAAACTAATCGTTTACAAACCAAAACCTTAATCAACCACATAGAGCTCTTTTTGAAACTTGATAAAATCACAAGAAGGACTAGACATAACCGGAAGTAAAGGTTTTATAAAAAAAACGTCCAAAAGCTCCTCGAGTTCATGACCACAATTTCGCCTAATCACTCAACTCTTCTTTGTTTTTCTATTTGTACTCCCTTCTTCTCTTCTTTACTTTCTTCTATGTACATAACTCCTCTTATTATTTTTATTATTAAATTAATATTATTATTATCATCATTATTTTCTGTGTTTGTTTTATTCTCGTTTCTCTCATTCGCCTACTTCATTATTTCTTGACTCTTACCACAAACGCCATTTTTAATCCTCTTTCTAGAGACTGCGAGACACTGCTGACTTGTTTCCTTTTGAGATGATGAAGTATTTAGAGCTTTCTTAAAAGTTGCTTTGCAGTTTTAGTTTAAAAGTCGTCTTGTTGATGCTTCTGTATGTAGCTCTAGCTCTATGCTCTCCTCAACCGATTGGCTGTCAGCAATCTCAAATATTATTTAGAGAATAATAAATTATGTCAGTGATGCGCAAACTTTTTTCGACTGTGACCCCCAAAAATTTTCTGGCGACCCCTAGTTTGCGCATTTCTGGATTATATTAAAAAAACACATACATACTCAACAGTATAATTGTTTTGTGATATGTTACAAGCGGCTGGTTAGAATTTATATTTTCTAAAGCTGAAAAGTTTTTATATTAAAATCTTTCAGTGGGGATTGTAATTAGTCTCGTTTATATTATTATTTCTTCCTCTCAGTGCTGTCCATTCAGTACACCCACAAAACGCTCCCCAGTATCAGTTGTAGTCAACTATATACATTACACTCTGGGCTCGTCATGTTGTTATAGAAACCTGACGTTTCGTCAACTTTAACGGTTGTCAGGGTACAAAACTGAGTAGGAAACTTAGTAAAGATATCAAAAAAGACAAAAGCGGTGGGTACAGGTATAACTGACGTTTGAAGAAAGACAAATAGAGAAGAAAGAGATCTGAAAAACAGGAAATTCGGAGGTTTTCGATGCTATTCTGAGCAGATTAGTTCTGGGAACCTCTAAAAATGTCCAGTAAGCCAGGCTCGGAGGTTTGCAGGAGTGAGGCTGTCGTGGGGAAGCAGTAGGCGCCAAATAGGTCTGATGGAAATGCCCTGGTCTCTATTAAATTGTTTGGATGTTTGACAATCTCAATATACTGACGGAATAGCTGTAGACAGAGTTATCTAAGAATAGCTGTATGAGTTCTAAGACTTATTAAGCAGAATAACCCAAACTCTAATGTATATAGTCTCAAATTTGAAAAGTGCGGTAGGTTTATGGAGTAATGGTTAAGTGCCTAAGTTCAAATCCTCCTTCCGTATCCTGTTATACCCAAAAAAGGGTGAAAAAAGGGATGAAAGCTCAACCATAACAATATACATTTGAAAAGTGTCGCGGAAATTTTACTTCTTTTATACAGTTTTCTGAAAATATTCGGCAAAATTGCCATGGCCCGACAGCACTTAGGTTCGTGATAGTTAATGTCGACATCAAATCCAAATCTGTCTCTTATTGCGAGGAAAATTCCTAAGTTGTTTCATTTCCGGTTTGTCACGACTAAATTCTTATTTTTCCCGATTCTCCTTGTCAATTTAATTTTGATTGTTCGGGAATTAATTGAAATTCCGTCTTAATTTTCATTCCTCCTCCTCCTCCCTCTCTCTCTTTTCATTCCTTTAACTCGCCCTTAGATAAAAAAAATGGAGCCCTACAGGAACAATTTGAAGTTGTTGTAAAATTATCTTTTGAAAATGAAAAAATTTTTTATTCATGACCGAGATGAGCGACGTGGAAACGAGGTTCTTAATCATTTTTTTTAAATTATGGGGGAACACAAAAAAGCGTAAAATTTAATTTCGAAAAGTTGAATTTTAGCTTTCCTCCTGCTGCCCTCTCTTCCTCCTTCCGTCATCTTTTTTTTTCTCATTGAAATTATCATCGGCAAGTGAACCTTTTTAACAGAGGTCGTCTCCTTTCCCTCCGCGAGGATGGATGACAGTGAGGAAAGGAAAAGAAAGTCGACTGCGTATCATTCGTGGAAAAGTAGGTCGACATTTGAATTTGAATGGGAAAATTTTTTTTTATATTCTTTACATTATAACGTCGCTCATTTTCCTTTCTGCTGCTCCTGCTGGTCCCTCCTACGAATCTTGTTACTTTCCAGATTTGAATTCTGATTCTCAATCAATTCACGTCCTGTGAAAACCGTTACGCTTTCTTCATCTGTTTCCTTCCCCTCCTTCCTCCATAATTAAAGTTGATGGTTTCTTTCAAAAATTTCTGTCGTCTGTTAGGAAACTTTTTCACGGATTGTCTGGTAGGAAGTCACGTGACTAGAACTTTTACGTTCTTATTTTTTGCCTGTTTCAGGTTTTTCACGTCCAATATCATCATCATCATCATCATCATTATATTTTACTTATTTGTTTATCAATTTATAATATTTATTTTTCATTGTCTATCTTTGTTTATTTGTCTTTCTTATGTTTATTTATTTATTTATGTATTTATGTATTATTTATTTGGTATTTCGGTAGATTTTTGTTTATTTTAATTTACTTTTATGGTTAGTTCAGTTTACTTATAATAGCATAGTATACAATAGTTTTTAATAATAATATACTGAATAGAAACGGATATAGAATATATCTATTTATTTATGTACGTATATATGTACTTATTTAGGTTTTAAGACAATTTTAAAGTTTTATGCCCATCTACATGATTATTTACTTATCTCTTTTATCTATTTATCTGTGTATTTATTACGAAATGGCAGTTTTATTTATATTAACGTATTTACGTATTTAATTAGCTATTTACTTATCTGCTGACTTGCTCCTCTTCCAGGTTGCAAGGCAAAAATGGGGGAACTCGGTCCCGAATACAAAAAATACAAAGAAATTAAAATTCGCCACCTCAGGAAGCGCCTGTGCTATAATTCTATATGTCTATCACTAGTGAACGCCAATAAGTGGGCAAATTAAATTAAATATAATATATAATATATTGAATATATTGTTTCAGGTTTTAACACCTTAGGTTTAGAAGAAGACTCCAAGAGTGGAATTTTCGTAAACAGTCAAAAATTTGTGGTTGAGCAGGATATCAGACGATAGAAACAGAAGGAATGAAAAGGGCATAAAGAAAGTCACCAGATAAACGTAAGTTTAGTAGATAAAACCAATACAAAAAAATTAAGCTAAAGGGTCGAATGACTCCTACCTTCAATCTTCTCCTTTTTGAACGAAATAATCCTATAACACGAGTTACAAATGAGATAATGACGTCACGGGAAATACAAACAAGGAACACTTTGAAGCTGAAAATGAGGTCACAACTCTCCGACGAACAAACAATTAAAAAAAAAGTTTTTGAAAAGGGATAGTCGGCCGGTATCGAATATCCAAAATGAGAAGGAAATTCCTGGAACCAGACGAAAATCAATACTGTGAAAAACTCGGAGGATTTATGTTCTGCGAAGGGGGATGGAGAAAGGTCGAAAATTTCTCCGGAAAAGCGTTAAATTAATTTGGAAAAGTTTAAAAAGTTAGCAGAAGTAGTAAAATCCATTGAATGGCTCTGACTAATTTGCAGACCATAAAGACACTTCAAGTTCTACCCATTTCCGATTACTTTCCTCAAGACAGAGAAAAGGAAAGAGAGAGAGAATTATACAAGTTTTACTACTTCCACAAAAGAGAGGAGAGGAAGATGAAGGAAAGGAGGGAAAAAAATTTCGGTTTTCTGTCTGAATAGCACTAACCTTTTCGTCTGTCTCTTTGGATAAACCAAATTGAAACCAGAACACAACTAAACCCTACAAAATGTCTAATATACGAGAAACAAAACTAATAATCGAGGATGGGATTAAAGCAACAAGACAGCTTCTAATGTTCTCTGTGAGGATGACGTGTACGGGAAGACAAGGCAATCCAAAGATCTATCAAACCGACTGGAAAACTATTTTTTCATTTCCGGAAAATCAAATTATGGTTCACGACCTTAACCCAACAGTCCGTCTAGTTTGGCCAAAAGTAGACAGATAACTTAGGAAACAATGAAAAGCTTTTAGAAAGCCTTCCAACACATTCTCATGTCTAAATTTAAATATTTTGTTGGATGCACTGTTTTACAAACCTGATTCTGCTAGAATTTGATGAAAATTATTTGGAAACCGGAAATGAATATACCACAACCTGTTAGACTCGTATATTAGTTAGGTATACAGGGGTTGAACTAAGTAACAGAAACAGCTGACGTATACATGGTTAGCTCTGTGGAGCTCCCGTCGTACAGTTTTTGTGGGTAGGCCTACTGTATTGCTCAGGTGGGTGTTGAGTTCTGCTGTCATTTTTGCCGCGGTAGTTTTGTGTTGTCTGCCCACAGTCCTTTGGGTCTCTGTTCGTTAACGGTGACGTTTGTCTACTACTCCTCTTCGCCGATGATATTTTCATTTCTTTTTGTGCATTTTGTTATTATCTTGGATACTGTCACTCGTGAGACAGTTGACAGTTGACTTGTGAGACCTCAGTTCAGTTGTTTTCGTCACTCAGAGTCCTGACACCCAGTATTTATACGGAATCAGTGGCTCCAACATGAACTTTAGAGGAAGTGTCAGAAAGTTGAACAAAATTGTTCACCAAAAAAGGGTGACAATTGCTATACAGCCCGTAAACAGCTCATAGATGCCTTGTAGTGTCACTTGAACAAGTGACATTAGTCAACCAACCTATAAAGCTGTAGAGTATGAAACTGTGGCTCTTGTGGACTATAAGAAAACTTTTTATACAGTTTCCGACAAAGTCACATTTGAAGCCTTGAAAGCACAGGAAATTGTACAGCTACCGTTATTAATAAACACAGATTAACAGACAGTAAGCACGGACTTTTTTTCTTTTTATAAGAGAGAGGTCACAGAAAAGAAGTCATCGACGAGAAAATTTCGGTCTTGATCAAAATTCCGGATCCTTTCGCCAGAATCAACTCATTTCCGGTTTTGAGTTAACTTCCCTACAACACACTTCTACATCCGTCAAAACTCTCATCCAACTCACTTTCTCAACCAACTTCTACACGTTTGGATTTATTCTCGAAATGAGTCGTCACAAAGATTTATCATCTAGCGAGACTTAGAAAGCTTTCCTTGACCTCAAATTCTTCTTGCTTCCCCCTCTCCCTCTCTCTTCAATTCTCAAGATCTTCTTGGTCTTTCGTCGTAAGCAGAGACCAAAGTTAAAATTCCATTAATAAGTTGAACTAAGGAAACGTGGGTCGGAGAGAGAGCTTTCGGTTGTTATCTTAATACCGTGGAATGAAAGCTTTAAATCAAAGATGACACAGGTTGACACACGGAAGAAGAGAGAAGAGGAGGAGGAGGAGGAGGAGGAGGAGAGAAGGAAAAAAAGCATTAAGTTTAACTCTAATGAAAAAGTTTTAAATGAAGTTTTCTTTTTGTTCGTCTGAGAATGTTTACCAAAAGGTCTTAATCACAAACTTTCGTCATTTCTTCCAAGATTTAATCTCTTGCAACGTGTAATTTGGGCGCACCTTAATTAATTTCTTTTTTTCTGTCTCTTTCTCTCTCCTCCTCCTCCTCCTCCTCTTGCTTCATCCTCATTGCCATTTTCGAGTTTCTTCTTCCCGCCCTTTTAGCCTAATCACGGACTCACTTTCCATTTCACGGAGAAGAGGAGGAGGATCAAGACCGGAAAATCATTTAGGGATTTAATTAATATTAAAAGAGGTCACGTGACCAGGTGGTGTACAACTCAAACAATAAAGCAAGCGAAATTGACAAAGGCTAAACAATTAAGACAAGAACCAGAATCACGAATGACTCTAGAGAGATAGAGGATACTAAAACTCCTCCGTCTATTGTATAACTTCATTAATTGTTATTAATTATGGTTGTTAATTAATTTGACTACTTTAGTATAACCTTAATTCTGTCTACCTAACTCAATTTTAAATTAAATTCCGTTTGTTCAAATAGAATAGACGGGAGAGAGATTAAATAGAAACATGTCACGCGATGAAGAGTTAACGAGAGAGAGAGAGAGGAGACCAGTCAGCAGTCATCATTTCCAGAAATATATTGTTCCAAAGCCAGACGGAAACCCCAAAAAAATCTTTTTATATATTCGCTGACTTCTAAAAGTAGATTAGATGCTTTAAGGTTTCAAGGGAGGTAGTCTCGAGAAGGGAGAAAGGAAAAGAGAAAAAGTCGTCGTTATTCATTCCATTTTCAAAATCCGGAGGGAGGTTTCCAGAAACCTTCTGTGACTTTTTTTTATATTTATATATATATATGACCCCTCCTCGTGCCACTCCTTTACATTCCTCACTCTCTCACTTCTCCTGGCTAACCATGATTTATACGTATTTCATAAATTTAATATTTCACATGAAACGAAGCTCATAAATTGCATAAAATAGGAAATCCGAGGAACACGGTTTGCAAATTAACATTTCGCGAAAGCGAAATAACGTGTTTAACTTATAATTACCCGTTGTGCCCCTCCAAGTCTGTCCCTTCCCGCTCTCTTCCTCCTCGTCCTCCTCCTCTCTGGCATTCGATCGCGTTTTCCAGACTCTCTCTCGCTCTCTGAACAATGTAAACAAATTTGCTGTTTGATTTGCCGCATTGTCTCCCACGCTTGAATATAGCGATGCCTGAGGAGCTTTCGATAATGAGTGAAGCGCCGACATCGAAAATTGGTCGTATTGATTGAGGTCAGAGATTGGGTTTTTGGAAAAGTCGTGATTGGAAAACTTACTAATTGTCCTAATGAGGAACTATCTAGCGGGGTAGTTGGTTGTCAGTCGTTGGGAAGTTTTTTCTGTTGGTGTGAGATGACTGAAGTTTGACTAAGACAGTGATAACGAAAAATCGGTTGGGATTCTAAAAGAAAGCTTTGATGCTGTCATCATGTCAGGGGTCATTCGTCCAGTTGCATGTCTATTTGCTCACTCACGTGTGCTGTGTTGTTGTTTTCTCACGAATCCCTGTTCCATCATCTCTGTTCTCCTTCCAATAATCCTGTCACGTGACTTATTTACTAAAAACCGCTTCCAGCAATTCATACTAGACGCTTTACTCTAGACCCTTGGTACTCAAATTGCAACTCATGAGCCACATGCGGCTCACCAAGCTCTACTAAGTGGCCCAGTGGCCCATTGGAAGCCGATTGAGTGAAAATTTGTGAAAGGTCGATTGCTCATTGTTAAGTCTGAATCTTAGACCCTGATTAGTACGAAAATCTTAGAGCCAAACTCACAAACTGCTAACATTGTTTGCCTCAACATATCTTTGTGAGACAATATACAGAAACAGACTGACAGATGTACATACAGATGATGCCCTGAGAGTGGAATGTATATGTCGAAAGACGGACTTGTAATGAAGCCATGTGGCCCAGTCGCAATGGACACAATGGAAATTTGGTCCGGGAAGGAAAAAGCTGAGTACCAAGGCTCTAGACCATCTTCTCTAAGGCAACCAGACCCAAAAACCCCCAACCACCAAACTAGACTTCTTCGCCTAATAATAAAACTGTCGCTCTTGTATCAGCACGAAAAAGATAAAGAAAGGGACAGAGAGAGACCGAATTTGTGTATCAGCTCATCATTGATATCTGATAGAGTAAAAAACTGTTGAAGGAAATAGAAGTAAAAAGAAAAGCAGGAATGAGAAGGAGGCAAGAAAGAGGAGAGGAGAGTCCATTAAAAAGGAAAAAGAGTTTGCTGAGATTTTATAAAATTTATTGAAAGCGAATGAGGGAGGAGGAGGAAGTCTAACACTTTCCTAACAAGAGAAAACACTTTTCCTTTTGTTTCAGCCCCGGAAAATTTCCCCTCCTACGTTTTCTTATTACCGGAAAATCTAAAAAACCCATCCCAGTCACCTTTGAAAAAAAAAATTATTTTTCTTACTTCCTCTTTCGCGTATTGTCAGTCTGGAGTTTAAATATTTACAAGAAATCTTTCAAATTAACGTCAAGTTTCCTCTCCATTCTTCGTCCAGCAACTTCCTCCAGAACAGAACAAAACGAAATAAAAGAAAGAAAAATTGGTAATTGTGAATTCGTGCAGTTAATTTGTTTTTGTTCTAATCTCACCGAGCTAACGAGACCTTATCATCTATTCTCATATGTTAAATTATTAACTTTTGAATTGGTTTCTCTTTCATCCCCCCACTCGCCCCCACCACCCTCTCACGCAGTCATTTTTCTTTTTTTTTGAACCGAATCCAACCGGCAATCATGATAATCGTAACCGTTTAAATCGGTCGAATAAAATGTGATTTAAATATGGCGGAGATGAAGAACAGAAGAAGAGAATTTGGTTTGTTCAAAGAGTAACTGAATGTGGTTGTGGTACTGACTGGAAGTTGGGAGAATGTAAAGGAGAAGATGGAAAAAAGAAAGGAAAAGTGTTAGAATTATGGAGAGTCCATGTTTTAGATAAAATAAGATGTGAATAAAATTATCTATGATAGCATAAACCATCAGCAGTTACATGTAAACAAGCAAAACTCAATGGTACAAATACAAATTGTTGATTCTGTAAACAACAACAAGAAGGAGAAGAACGAAAAGAAAAGGAAAAAGAAAAGAGAAAGAAAAAAGGAAGAAAAAGAAGAAAAAGAGAAAGAAGAAAAAGAGAAAAAGCAAAAGAAGAAGAACAAAAGGAAAAAGGAAGAAAGACAAGAAGGAAAAAGAGAGAAAAAGAATAAAGTGGAAGAAGAATAACAGAATCGGCGAAAAATAATGAGGAAAAGGGACAGAAAAGGCGCGGGAATGGAGAGAGAAGGATCCGGCAAAGCGCTTTGAAAGCGCGCAGAAAAACTCATAAAAGGCGGGAAAACGATCAAAAAGAAAAAAGTCGGGAATATAAATCAGATCAAAATCAAAATGCGCGAAAAATCAAAAAGAGGAGATAAAAGGAAAAAGGAGAATAGAAGAAAAAGAAGAGAAAAAAAGAGGAAGGAAGAAAAGGAAAGAAAAAGAGAAAAAAGATAAAAAGAATAAAAGAGAGAATGAAAAAGAAGAAAAGAGAAAGGTGAAAAGAAGGAGAAATTGAAGAAGAAGAAGAAAAAACAGGAGGAAAGAGAATAAAAAAAGAAGAAGGGAGGAGGAAAAGAGGAAATAAAAAAATATAAAAAAAGAGAAAAAGGAAGAGACGAAGTCACATAAGAAGAACAAGAAAGGAGGAACAGATGGAAAAGTCGGAAAGGAAGGACAAAGAAAAGAAGAAACAGGCTCCGATTCGTAACCAAATTCAGAAAACAAGAGAAGAACTTCGTAAATTCTGTCTTAGTCTCACCATCATCATCATAAATATATTATTATTATTATTATATATTTTTAATTTTAGACTTTTCCAAACTTATCGAGTCATTTTCCGGGGATTATTAAAATTTTCCTCGTTAAAGAAAAGTTAGAAATAATTTTAAGAAAAGATTCTTTTTTCTTTCTTTATTTCATTTCTTCTTCTTCGTTTTCTTCTTTTCATTATCAATTTCTCTTTTCCCTTAACTCTTTTATTGAATCCTCCAACTCTTGATCACTTTAGTCACTTTAGAAAAGATATTTTCATTCGAATCACCCTTTTCATCTTTTTAGAAATTTTGAAAACCTTTCTCAAATCGGTAGATGTATCAAACCAATTTCTGCTACAATTAAAAACAACAGCAGAGCTCAATTTTCCGGAATAGAAGAATCCGAATAGTGGGTTTGAACCAATGAGAGGTGCAAAACCTGTTCCAAAAGTTCCCGGATAATTTTTCATAGTTGGTAACGTTCTCTGGCGAGGGAGGGCTAATCTAATCTTCGAAACTCTCTTCTGAGAAGACCATAAGCTGATATTGGAATCTTTTAGGACATTACTTGCTTCATAATTCGCATAACTTCAAAGCTTAGGAGTGTAAACCGTGGGAGAAGGTGACCAACGGAAGTAGAGACAGAGAACATCGTTTGAGTCGGTTTTTAGAATTTCTAATTAATACATCAGAAATAGTAGACGAGAGAGAAATTGAAGGATGTAGAGAACTTTTAAAAGGAACAAGTGGTTGTATATACAGTATATCTTCATGTCCATTTTGTTCTTGTTCCAGTTTGGGTGGAAATTGAGATGGACTTGTTATCCACCATAGAATCATTTGATTGGGCTACAGAGAAGATTCTCATGTATAGCGGTCTACAAAGCTAAAACCAGCAGAAAGGCAATCGAGTTAGACCTCAGCAAATACTTTAGCTTCATCTTTAGGTGAGTCCTTTGCTGCTTCATAATAATCTCTTATTTGCTGTGCGGGAGCTTATAAGTTACAGTCGTGGTTCGTAATATACTGTAAGTAGGCACATAACAATACCTGAATATTGATACCAAAGAGGACAAAGAGATACGAGAACACTCATTCCCATGTTTACAAAATGGTGGCTTCATTTAAACCACAACTGAAACGAAAACGGAAAAGGTCACTCAATCACAAATCACTTGAAACTATTTCTGAAAGAGAGTTCGTTTCCTCGACAGCAAACCTCAAAACCTTTTTCCGACCAATTACACGGTGTGAATTCAATTTGAGAGGAAACCAACCCCCTCCGGAGGGAGAAGGAGAATGATGGAAATAAATGCATCAAAGAAAACAAAATTGCAATTTATCGAAACAGCTGACCCATCATCAAACCAGCAACACACCCCGAAAAAGGATTCCTGTCTAGATATTTATTTATTAATATACTCTTGGTAGGAGACAAAGAAAATCGTGGAATTAGAAAATTGAAACGTTGATCCTTTCTCCCGGCTAAACAAAGCGTTTCATCTCTCGAGCCACTTCCTCCCTCTCCAACCTTTCTCGAATCTTTCCTTCTCCTCTCCAGAGAGATAATGAATGCGGAACAAACTTATTTAAATTACCGATGTTCTCATTGTTTCCCCGAATATAATGTTCCCCCCTCCTCCCTCCACTGAGTTTTGTCAGAAGGATCTCTTCCTCTCCTCCTGTTGCCTTTCGTAAAATCTTAAAATTGTTTTAGCTACCGTCCGACCGAGGATATCGATTCGGTGGAACGCAGGTGTACTCACAGACGACCATCTTGGAGAGCCCGGTGGGCGGATGAAAAAATTTTCCAGACCCTTTTACCCAAATCTCTTCATCCCACCCCCCGGCCTTTTCGGGGGAGAACTTATTTGTAAGTTGCTTATTTTATTAGTCTAATCTCTGGAAAGTTGGAAGAGGTTTTGTTCGTGGGTGGAGGGGGCGGGTCAGTGGTCGAGAATCTTTTTCGGGGATCCACCTTTCTCATCCTGTTGGAAGGAAATTAAGTTTCTTCACTACCGGAGTTGAATTTTGATATCGGAGAACTGAGAAGAGTTTTCCTCGGTTTTTCCGAAGGGAGGGTGGGGGTTTCAAAATTGATGAATTCTTACCTCTAAGTTCCACGTTGAAAGGAACAAACTGAAATTTTGGTTCTTACCTGAAACAAAGAAAAATTTTCTTTAGTGAACGGGAAAAACGGCGGGAAAAATTCCGCCATTTTGAAAATTAATGAATAATTCGGGAAGGAAATTCCAGATCGGCGCCCAAGGATCAATTCTAATCAACCGAGGATATTTATCCAACCACTTCAAAGTCCCTGGTAGCCCCACCTCTCCTTCCCTCCTCTCCTCTTCCCAGGACCGGCCGCCGCAATCCCTTTGTTCGCCCTTAAAAGCTTCTTCCATTAGACAATCTAATAGATTTAGTTTGAGGCCTCTTAAATTTAAACCTCCCCATCCACTCCTCCCTCCCTCCCTCACCGCCTCCAAACACTTTGATTTTCGTGTACACTGTCTCAAAAGTGGTTCATTTCCTCAATGCCGTGAATTGTTTGCCAAGAATCCGAATTTTCCTCAAAAACAGTTCTTTAGTCCCTCTCCCTACCGCCCATTCTTCTCCTTCTCCTCGACTCTTGAGCTTTTAAGTTAAAAGCTTTAAAAATTCTCTTTGTGAGTGAGTTTAGTTTCCGACCACCGTTTGCCTGTCGTGATTTTTATGCGTCTCGAAGATTTTGTTCTCTTCGTTTTGGATTTGCGTCAACATCTCTTACATCCGTTATTATGTATACTAATCATATTATTCTGTTAATATTATGTATTAATAACTTTAATTAATGAAGTGTCTTATTATTTTGATTCGTTTCCGGTTTTGTGTAACCATTTTTCGACTCCAGACCCAGACTCAAAGTACTTTTTTATCATAACGAGTGTCAAAATCCACGGGGAAAGTTAGTCTAGGTAGGATGAGCTTTTAGACAATAGATTGTGTTTAACTCGGGGGGAGTAAATAAAAATATATCAAAATCATATTTGCTGACAAAAGGATGTCACGGGGAGGGAAGAAACGAGTAGAGGAGGAGAGGAGTCAGAAGAAACCTCGAAAACTTTCTTCCGAATTTTTCAAGGCCAAACTAACACTTAGTTCGCACACGAGAAGAAAAGACGCAGAAGATAAAACTAGAGAGGACGGAAGGAGAGGAAGGTTGGGGGAGAAGTCGATGGAAAAGTTTTTAAACAAAACCTCCGATAAAACCTTTCCGTTAAGCTCCTAAATTCGAAAAAACAAAGGAAAACCTGAAAATTTCCTCCAACAGAAAACGAAATGAGAGAAAAGCTTTTTTCCATTTCTTCTTCTTCTTCTTCCCACCTCTCCTCCTCATCCTCTTCCGTTCTAATTATTTATTATTTGCTAAAGCCCTCCCGGGGGTGGTGGTGGTGGGGCGTTCGCCACTTGACAAATAAGGATAATTATTTAAAAGGTCTTAAGGCCCTGAAAATGAAGGAAACTGGCAGGATTCGTGTTTCGGGGTTCACCTTGACAAATCTTCCGTAGCGTTAACCTAAATGCGGAAACTTTATCACGATTACCCCCCCCCAACCCATTTTCTCGGTCTGTCTGTCCGTCTTTGTTCTTCCTTTTTTTTCCTCTTTCCCTTATTTATTTAGGTTGCCTTCCTTCCAAACGTATCTCTTATTTATTTGAAGAAAGTGCGAGAGGTTGGTGGTTTACAATCCCGGTCCTCCTGTAGGAATGTCTCAACTACTATCCGACCAGACTCGTGTTAGATTTGATCTGAAGAGACAGGAAGGTAATATATTTAATTGTTTAATTGCTGGTTCGCACAAAAAAAGTCCTCGAGTTCAAAGGGTTGATAGTTGGTGGTCATCAGGTATCAAGTTGGAAACACTGGATGGTCATGTGTATTGCTTGAAAAGTTCATTGAACTAGATTGTAGTCCTGTGATTATAAACTCAGTACTCGTACGTATTAGTTATTCAAATAGATTATGTGAACTGGACAGTAATATTGTATACATGTACTACGGTAAAAGTGAGAAATCGGGGAAATATATTCATAATCACCAACTAAGCTTGGTAAATGTGACGAATTACTGAGTATTTATCACATTTACCGACCAATTTATATAATATTAATATTTACCTCGTAATCCTAGCAATATAAAGTCATTTCTGAGCGTGAGACTTAATATATGTTACGGTAAAAGCGATAAAGTGGGCAAATGTATGTTAAATTCCCGGCGCTTATTTATAATTACCAAATAATCTTGGTAAAAGTGATAAATTACTGACTATTTTTCGTATTTACCGCTTACTTTATAAAATATTCAACTCGTAATCTTATAACATTAAAGGCTTATTAAAGTCTGTTCAGAACTGAGAAATCCGGAACTCTCGACAGTACTGTCATCTAGCGCCAGAACTATGCGGAATTGTCTATAAACCTGCAGAAACTTCGAGCCATATTTAGCTTACAATCTAAGAAGATGCGAGAAGGTTCGCGAATGCAAATCTAGAGAATTATATCACATTCTTAAAGTATGAATCAACGCCGGTGCCGGTGTGTGTCTTTTGTAGAATTCTCAAAATTTTAAAGAAGAAAATAAAAAAAATTCAAATCTTGTAGTAAAAGCTCTCCATCTGTTGGAAAAGCTTCAGTTGGAAAACGTTTTCAAGTTTTCCAAGGCGACGAGTCCAGGTCACATTCTATGGATCCATTCAACCAAATGATCGGATAAAAATCTTAAACTTCGTTTCCGGTCAACCGGTTTAACTTGATATCAAATCTCTTCAATCATCAACTAAGTAGTCAAGACGACCGATGTGAGAAATCTTTGACCATCTCCTCCTCCTCCTCCTCTGCGAACTGTATACAGAAATGAAAGCTCGCGCGCGTGAGAGAGAGAGACGAGGAAATTTCCTTCATTAAAACTTTGCAAGCGGGTTCGGCGGATGAGGGGGCAATCCAAATTTAAACCCATTTTGGAACTCAAATTCAAAAGCTCCAAAAGCTTTTCTTTTTTATTTTTATTTCCTCGAACAAACACCTCCGCCATGTTTGGGCATTAATCTTATTCACACATGGAACTGATACATTTTTCCTTTCCAAAATATTTAATGGATTGGAAATTTTTCCAATTTTTCATTTGATGGAATAGGAAGAAAGGGATGACGGGGATGGAGTGGGTGGTAGTAGGAGAAGGGAAAAGGTCGGGAAAGTTTTTGTTAAAGACTTCCGGTGATGAACTGGACTGGTCGTTGGAGGATTAGAATGAGATTTGTATTCGTGGAAATTTTTTTTTCTTTTTTTTATCTGGGAGACTGACAACCTCACGCAAATTCAGAGAGGCGAAGGGAAGAGGTTAAGGAAGGGAGGGGGTTTAAAATACAATTTTGACAAGCCATCGGCCATTAAATAATTTCAATTTTTTTGCAGGAAGTTATGTGAACCTCGAGATGACGACGGGAGATAACGGTGTCAAGTTTCTTACTCGCGGGTAAGGCTACCTTGTAATTATCTGCTCCGAAAATTTTTTTATGATACCGAAACCTAAGACATGCAATGAAATATTAATTAGCAATAAATATGGAAGAGAGGAAGGGGTGAGGAAGGAAGGAAGAAGAAGAAAGGAGTTTGGTAAAGTGCCTTCGCGGTAGCATTAGTCGACTGTTACTCTTACATTCAAAGTGTTGAGGGCTGTTTAAGGTCTGCCTTAGTTGCGGCTGTCATCATTTCGGTATTTAGTAGGGTAGATGGTCCTTTTTCTATGTCTTGATTATCTATCTAGTGGTAGTGGGGTATTGTTGTTGTTCTGATGAACATCCTCGTCTGAGTTTTTTGAGGAGAAAACCATTTTCTGAGAACTGAGTGACTTGGTCCTGAGCTAACCTCCAGAGTTTCCATTTTAAGACAGTTTGAGCCTTCAAAAATAAAATAACTAGAGAAAGGAGCTTGGTAACCAAGAGGTAGCGCATTCAACTACCAATCTAAAGGTCGTAAGTTCAGTCTGTTTTGCCTTGAAGGTTATTCTACTAAAAACCTCCCTTCAAGACCCAAACCTTGACAATATTTTGGGTTGATGAATTCAGCAAATTAAAGCAACTGGATGGGCACTGAAAGATTTTTTCAATCAAAACTCGACAGCATGAAGGAAAAATCAGGAAAAGCTACCCCAGAAGGTAACCAATCTTCCTTCGGATTTTCAGGGAAATAGATACAAAAACACAAACACAAGAACTTCTTTGCGGGTTTTAATGCTAACTCTCTTTGGCGAGAACATTGCCAGAAAATATTGGCAGAAAAAGAGAAAAGAAAAACAGGAGAAGAAAGAGAGATGATTGAAACTAACCTGATTGAAAAAATAGGCATAACAGAGAGAGCAAAAAGTTATGATGAAGGTAGAGAAAAATAAAAGAAAAGGAGAACGAAAAAAAAAACTTTGAGGGAAAAACAAGAGAAACCATCACTCTGGAAAATTAGTGAAGCGAACAGCAAATTGAAACGAGAAGATATAAATTTTGAATAAAAAAAAAGCGCTAAGCCATCTATTTAAAATGCAAAACTCTCAGATCAGACATTTTGAAACCGAAAATCATCCCTCTCCTCATCCCATTCCTACTCTCTCTCTCTCTCTCTTTATATTCCAACACCTCCGTTCTTTCATCCGCCGGGAGAAAAACTAAAAACTTTCCTCCTAACCCAAAAACCTCAAGAATTCTCCAAGAATTAAGCGAAGTTACTGCCAAAAACTCTCTTATCATCATCAAACACATCTTCAACTATTCTCGATTAATCCTAGACATTTCCGCCGACGGGGATTCCCCCTTCAAACTCCTTATTTCTGATGGAAAAACCTCAAAACGAAGAAAGCTCCACGATTTAGAGGAGAAAAATAAGTTTTAGAAACCGGAAATTGCGGAAAAACAAATTCGTCACCATCTCCTCTCTCTCTTTTGGGGATGCTGCAAAAGGGTCAGCCAAAAGCAAAAGGTGGATGATTTTTCAGTAAGGAATCCAGACAATTTGTCTCCTCTCCACCTTCCTCCCTCTCCCCCTTGACGACCATAAACTTTGTGGGTTTTTCTCTTCCGAATGGAATTTCCCGGTTTTCCGAGGTAGAAAAGTTGGCGGAAAGTTTGGAAAAGCTCAGAATCCAAGCATTCCGGTCCATTAACCATATGAAAACCTTTTCCCAGATTTTTGTTCTCCCTCTCTTCCTCTCTCTCTCCTCTCTCCCATTGTCTGGAAAGGTGTTCAGCGAAAAGAAGACGGATCAAAGAGAGGTTGCATGGTGGGGGGAGGGGAACGGAGGGTTGAACTTTCTGTCAAAAACCGATTTTGAGCTTTTTGAGATAATTTGGTCCAAAAGCCTTGAGGCGGAGATTCATCTCGTTGTCGTTGTTCTTCTTCTGGAACAATTTGTTCCTGGTGGAAACGCATGCGGTCGGAAAGATGGAATTCATTTACAAGAAGAGGGTGGAATTCCATTAAGTGGTACAAGATCTAACGGGGAAGGAGAAGGATGAGCCGTGTCAAAGGCAGAAGAAGCGGGGAGGTGTCTTCGCGATGGTTTATTCAAACCTGTCTCAAAAATTTATGAATTGAAACAATGGGAGTTGAAGAGGAGGGGCAAGGAAAGCTTTCAAAAGCTCTCAAATTTTTTGTTGTTATCTGGGTCTGTGCAAGTGTGTTTGGAAGGCAAAACCTGGTCTTTATTGGAAATCATGGCTTACAAATAATAAATCTTCATCAGAAGGGACTAACACACACTCTCTCTCTCTCTTTCATCCTTCTCCCAAGGCACATATGAGGATCGATCGATAATTTCACATCAATTTAAATTAATTGTGTGTGTGTGTGAGTGAAGAGAGAGAGAGAGAGAGGAGAGAGGCGTCACGTATGAAGTATCCGACCGTATGAAACATATCTGCCATCGTCAA
Organism: Columbicola columbae; assembly: GCA_016920875.1. NCBI lineage: Eukaryota > Metazoa > Arthropoda > Insecta > Psocodea > Philopteridae > Columbicola > Columbicola columbae. The sequence goes on from JADMLL010000008.1 coordinate 12,175,431, forward strand.
TTAAGTCTCTTCTCGTCTAATTACATCTCGGATTCCAACACGTGACTCTTCTTGGATTTCCTTTCGGGTCTTCCGCTAACGCCTTTTTCGGTGAACTTTCTCACGTCGAGTGTGTGTGTATGTGTATATACGACGTGAGATGGTTGAGTGGTCATGCACCCAGTTGCAGGCCCAGTTTTAATTGTTCATTCGATCAGTTCTCTCTCTTGCATTATTGCATCCTCCATACATACTCAGAACACAGACACGTTTTACACAAGTTTGTGTTATAAACTATTTCAAATTGATCCTTAACCTCGTGGTCTTGACCCCCTTCCAGAGGGTCTTGGAGTTGATTAGAAGATCATAAATTTGTTGATTTATTGATGACATTCATTTCTTTCCAGTTATTCTGGTTCGTGATCAGTCCGACTAGCAGCACAGGATTTTCAAGTGAGTTTCTGCGACATTTTAACATTTTTTTTTGGAGGTTGGAAGTAGTTGAAGTTCTCTTTGATAACACACCGTCTTTTTGGTAGTCACTTCCACTCCTGTTGTTTTTCTTATTTCTTGTATCTCTGTTGAAATTTTATTATTTTTAAGATATTTTTCAAAAATATTGCACAATTTAAACAGGTTCCGGATCATAGTGTTGAGAATCTACCAGCAAAGAAACCTTCGTCAGCAAACTTGGTCATGACTTGTGAGTCAAAGCATCCATAAATCAAGTCAACCAAATCCTTGCTAACCTTGATCTTTTGATCACAATATCACGCCATCTCGATCACAATATCCCTTAATCTCTGTCTTGGTAATCCATCGAAAACCTTTGCTTAAGATTACACGAATCTCGAAAACAGATTCTCATGAGGGAGAGAAACTTAGAGTAAGACGGACGCCCATTCCAGTTAAGCATTCTGTCAGATTTCGATTCGGTTTCGTCATCCTCATCTGTTGAAAGCTCTTGTCTAAAGCACGCTCTCGTCTAGGACTCCTCGAAATCTTTCATTTCCTTTCAGACGACAGCCGTGTGGAGGATTTTCATAAGCAAACATCCGGGGGAAACCCCGAAGAAACACGCGAATAGTTCGTACCATCAAACCCAGAAACCGAGATTCAAGGTCAACGACCCAACTTTCTCCACAAAACCTTTCCAAAATAATTTATTTCGACTCTAAATAAAAATAAAAATAAAAAATTCATTTCCCCGGAAATTTAAAGACGGTAACTTGCCCCCAAGCCTCCGACTATCACCCCCGTTCCTCTGAAAAGGAAAATAGTTTTTGGAAAATCTCAGTTTTTCTAGGGAAAGGAAATTTATGACGTCACATAAAACAATGACCTTTAAAGTATAAACTCGAAAATTTTAGGGAAGTGGGTTGAGTGGGAAGAGGGAATCAATTTTATTCCAGATTTGTCTTGAGTTCCAGGAGTTCCATTGCCAAAAACAACAGTTAAGATAAAGGTACAACGTGGAACTGTTCCGCCCCCGCCCCCAGCCCCTCTGCCCCATTTTCCAGCCATCAAAAACGGTGCAATAAATTTCCAAAATTTTTTTTTCTCCTTTCCTTCCTTGTCTTGTCTTCTCTTTCCATTCTTTTGCTTTCTTGCTTTCTTCTTCTTCTTCTTCTCCTTCGTCTTTTTAAACATGTCTGAAGAACATTAACCGAATATATTGAAGTTTTTGTTTTCCATATTAGAGAACTTTGACGTTTTGGATTCACGACAATAAGACCAAGAAGCGAATGAGAGAAGAGAGGAGGAAGGAGGAAGGAGGAAGATGAGAGGAGGAATCGTGACAGTTACGCGTCATGATGTTGTCGTATGGAATTTTTATTGCATTTCAAGTCTTCTTAGATTAGATTAGATTTAGGTCGTAGGAGAGGAGAGGAGGGAAGTGGGTGGGTGGGGGGCTAAAGAAGAAATTTTATTTTTGTATACATTTAAGAATAAGTCTCGACACTCGAGTAAGTTTGTTTTCCCTTTTTCATTTTTGGGTTATGGTAGAAGATCGATATACTGGTAGATTCTAGGTTAAGATTTCGAGTCAAAATTTAAGAGAAACGTGACTCGGCCGCTGAGGGATTTACGAAATTTAAATCGTAACAAGTTTGAAGTTGTATAAGCTCCCATGTGAGACTGTTGTGTTACGTTTGACTCTCTCACACCCCCACGATTCTTGATACTGTATTCCATGTTTCATTAATATTGAACTATTCCCTTTCATAAATAATGCACAATTCCAAGGTCTCATTTTATAATAAAACTGCGCAATTTAGAGACCTTTAGTTCACTAAAGATGCACAATATTCAGACGAGGGCCTTATATCTAGGAAACAGACCAGCTTCTTAACCCCAGGAATGGGATAACTGATGTGACTGGAGGTATAACGTTTTAGAATAGGATAAGACATAGAGGAAAATAGTAAAAAGGAGAAAAGAATAAAAAGAAAGAAATAATTTTATACGTAGAAGTAGGAGTTATAAGACAAATAGAATAAGAAGAAGGAGGAAGTAGAGAGGCGATGCACAATTCCTAGAAAATTCTGCTTCATAAATAACCCACAATTATAGAAGGTCATATTTCATAAATAATGCACACTAACAAAGACGTTTTTAGTTCAGAAATAAAGCACAATTTGAAGAATGCCTCATTTCATAAATAATGCACATTTCCATTATATAAAACGTGTGTTTAGGGCAAGGTCGTGTTAACACTTTGAAAGGTTTGTTACTCAGGAAGCTACTTCCGGTTTGAAATGATATTCAGACATGATTTTGAGATTTCTTCTGAAACTGCTCATCAAATTTATAAACAAATCAGACCAGTCCAGTCAAACTTCAAGACTCTCATTTAAGAATAAGAGAAAACTATTTCGTAGTACTGTTTTGGGGGATCGTTGACCTCAAAACTTTCTCATCATCATAACCTTCACCCTGAAATAATTTTTTTGAAACAATCAAAACCCTTTTCTGCCTTTCTTCCATCCTCTCTTCCGAAGGAATCCGTTTTCGAAATATTTTTCGACTACCACTAATAGAAGACGAGGATTTTAGAGGAAACCACAAAATCGGGTTCGGAATTCCATGTTAATCCTCTTCCCTACCTCTAAAATAAATAAAAAAGCAAAATTCCTGAACTTCCGGTTGGATGTCGGAAACTGAAAACCTCGAAACGAGGATGAGGAAGGCCCAAAGACCAAAATTTGAGGGTGGCAATTTGGTGGGCACTCGAAACAAATTGTATCCGATGTTGATTTCTCAGAAAGTTGATATAGTGACCCCTAGGTTTCGAAAGCTGCTGTTGAGAATGGAAAATTTTTTATAGAAATTTTTCCAAAATTATTTAAAAGCTCTGACAACAAGTAGAAAGCTTAGAATAGGTGAAGGAAAGTAATTTGGTAAGTGGCGTTCCACCCTTCCACCCATTTTCCGCTCTAGAAAGCTTCTTTTTAACTTTCTCCAGACTTTCTCCTTGAGTTTTCCCAACCTTTGTACCCTCCTGTCCAGTTGTTCGTTCGGTCATTTTCAACTGGAGAAACTGGTCAAAATTGTTTTTGGAAACCTTCATTCCACATGTTTTTCAATTTATCGAGCTTTTGACTTGAGTTGACATTTCCCTTTTAAGCTTTCGCTCTCTTTCTCCAAATTTTCTTTTTTGCTGTTGTTAATAATTCATCGTTTGTGTTTTGTTTTACTTATTCCCATCTATCTTTCATCATCTTTTGGAGTGGATAGTCCTTTCTTTGGTCCCTGCTTTCATTTTTTTATTTCCAGAAATATAATGGGAGGAGTAGTGTATGGTTAGTTCCTGACTTGGACGCAAATGGTCGGGTTCGAATCCTCTCCCGCATCCTGTTATACCAAAATTTAAGGGTGAAAAACGGGATTAAAACCACCACGGTTTCCAGAATATAGTTTCAGGTCCAATGTTTTTTATATTGTCCACACTTCACAGATTTTATTTCATAAATATTGCACAACATCAACCAGTTCTCATTTCATAAATATTGCACAATTTCTTGAAGAAATCAGACAGCTGTAAAGTCTTCTTTGTCACATCCTCTAGAACTTTGTTTACCCAACTACGAACCATCTGAAAGCTTTCGAGAACATTCTTTACAAACGATTTTATTATTACAATGTTGTTCAAGTCAAAAATGAAAGCTCACAAGAAAATGTGAAAGCTCTAACAGGCAATTCTTCAAAGTTTCTCACGTCTTGTCAACCTAATCAATTAAGTACTTCCGATACTAACACCCAATCAGTACCGACGTCATCCGTTGACCCTCCTTTCAGAGAAACCCAAAGAGACAATCTGTTTGTCCGGGAAATGATTTAACGACTTCCTTCGAAAGCCCAACTTTCCTGTCCGCTAGGGAATAAATTATTTCCAAAAATCCGGTTTACTTTAATTTCGGCCACTCCTCTCGTCCCCCAGGCCTCTCTCTTATCCTTTTAAACGAAAATTCATACGTCAATAGAAAGCAAAAAATAAATAAATAAATAAGCGGAATCGATAGGTAATAAATAACGGGAACAAAAGGAGTGTGGATATGTGAAATTGGCAAAGGATTCACATTGTTTGCGTACTTCTTTCTTGAAGCGGGTCCTTAAAAATGGGATTTCGCTCCGAAGAAACCAAATTCTAAAAAAAAAACGTAAAATAGAAAGCTCTGCATGTGACACGAAAAAGAAAATACGAGGACGGTGAAACGCCCAGCGCCATTTCCGGTTGTATTTTCCAGTTCGAAAAAAAAATTTTTTTTTTATAAATTGGAACTTCATCCTCATCGCAGGTAGATGGATTAACTCGGTGGCCACTCAAAACCATTCTCGAAAGCTCTCGAAATTTTTAAAAACTCTCTCTTAATTTTTGTTTGGTCTGGGGTCGGGGGAAGGAAGCAGGCTCAGGTTTATACGGTTTTTTGATTTTTTGATTTAGAGAGAAAAACTTTTTGGGAAAACTTTTTGAATGGAATTTATGTCGAGGGTGCGCTAACAGTGCTAACAGCTTACCCGTTAAACTTTTTGAGCTTTCGATAAGGTTTAATGAGTTCATTTTCGGGAGATCCGGAAGTTTTTCCACGCATATTTGCGTGTTAATGGGACCTGGAGAGTTTTTTCGAGAAATGCTTTCTGCTTTCCTGCGGAGGGGGGGGTAGGAAGGAACAAAGGAAAAGGTTTTTCTTCGGTGGTGTTAACTCAATTATCCGATCCGGGTTTGGCTTATAATTTTCTTTTTTGTTGTCGGGAGGGGGTAGGAAAAGGACGGAAGTGGTAAGGGGTGGGTGTGGGATTTGGTATTTCACGATATTAGGAATAACGAGGAGAGGAGAATTCACGCGATTTGACTTCTAAATGCGTTAATAATGGTGTTTTGATGTGTATGTGTATGTGTGTGGTGTGTGTTTTGACTGGTTGAGACAGTAGACGACTGTTTAATGGGTTTAAACCAGCGTGAAGGTTTCGGTGCCAAATTCATCGTATGGCCAAGGTCACCAACCTTGATTTGTGTCTTTGTCTCTCAAACTGCTGACATGTCACAGTTAAAGAAGTTGTAGATATGGGTTCATTGATTGCTTGTTAAATCTTTCTCGGTTCCTCAGCCCACTGTGATGGATATTCTCCCGTTCCCTTTGTGAGCTATTTCTCAACTGTCTAAACAGACTAGGATCTTAGACTAGCTTCAAGAATACTTCAGTTGTCGGTTGTCATCATCATGTGCCGTCTCCGAGTCGAAGGTTGGCAATCAACAGGGCTATGGAATTCTCTTAGGTTCTTGAGCCATTAGATTTTCGTCTTCCGGAGCGTCGCTTTCTTTTCCATGATGACCTGGGGTAGTTTGTATCTGTTATCTCGCTGTATGTGCCCGAAGTATTGCTGTTTCTGGCGCTTAGCTTCGTACAGCAACTCCTCTTTGCCCATACGGGTTAGCACTTCCGCGTTTGTCGTTCAGGCAGCATGCGGCGGTAAAGCCACATATCAAAGACTCAGTTGTCGGCAGAACCACAAAAATGAAAAACTTCCTTCAAGTCTATATAATCAGTCTCAACTTCCCGTTATAGCCCAGAAATTAAAATCTAAAACAACCTTCTTAACCCGTCAGTCAAATTTGAAATTTGTTATTCAGATGACGCGACTTTTGTAACAAAACTAAAAATTCTGCAGTTCCACCCCTGCACCCCTCACAAAAAAAAATTTTCTTTCCTTCCTAGCTGCGTATTTTCCCTTTGTCTAAAATAGTCAAGCTTTGTCTAGAAAAGACTTCTTATCCTTTTGAGTATGGCTAAAACCTTTTTTCAACCCCAACCCCGTCCTCTCTTTCCTCATCCCCTTCCTTCCCGTTTTTCCCAACTTCATAAAAATCGGAATCCTTTATCCTTCATCCCAAAATCTGAAAATCCCAAGGTTTTTAAATTTTTTCCCTTTCCGTTGAATATTTATCAAAATGTTTCCAACGTCAAATCGATTCTTTTCCTTCCTTCTCCTCTTCTTCCTTCCTCCTCCTCTCCCTTTCTTCCTCCTTCTGACTTATTCTTTATAAATGGTCTAGGCCGTACTATCGTGGATCTACATTTTCCTCCTCGAAATACAAAAGAGAAAAGAAAAAAATATCCCAGGAAACTGACAGTGAAGAGTTATACCCTTCACCCCCAAACGGGATTCCTCTCTCTTACTTCCTTCATCCCTTACCCCCGTCTCCCAAAAAACTCGTTTCGTATTATTAAACACACAATGGTACTGAATGAAGTCGAAAATATTTCAAAGCCTAAGCTTGAAGCTTAAAACAAAAATGCCTGGAAGCCTTTGAGGCGAAATCTACAGAGAAGAATAGAATAGAAAAAAAGGCAGGGGGTTGGGTGGGTTGGGGGTAGGGCGAGAAGAACGAAAGTAATATTAACCCGGAGTTCGGATGAAAAGAGAAGAAGAAACCTGGCAACGGAAAGGTAGCAGAGCCCGGATCGCATATTCGGGGCTTTATTGTGACGTCACAAAAGGCAAACATAAAAATAAGTTTGGGCTTACGGGGAAATGGAGCTTTTTGGAAGGGGTGGTGGTGGTGGTAGAAGGGGTAGAAGGATGGGTGCCGCCGGACCGCCAGCCGCTTTCGCCGGAGAGAAAACATTGTCCGCGAGTATGATTCCAACAGAACTCTCTACCCCAAATCTCCTTCCTTCCTTCCACCTTCGGGCGGTCTTTTCCATGTTATGTAACAATTTTTTGATGGCATGTAATTCTCCCGGAAAGCTCTTTTGCTGGTTGTTTGCATGGCGGCCTCGCGGTAGGGGCGTAATGGAGAATGTGGCGCGGTGGGGGGGGGGAATGGGATTTTTCATCATCTCTCTGCGAATTATGATTTTATATTTTGTTTTTGATGCACTTTGATGTCGTCTCTTTTTACTTTTTAAATTTATTTAGCTTTAATATTTTAAAAAGCTTTTGTCGAAAGCTGAGCTTTCCACAAGATCACGTGATCAAAGCGATGAATTCCAAACCAAACTAAAATTTTATTTTCATTTTATTTGAAAACTGAAGTCTGTCCTTCTCATTCCTCTTTAATAAATAAAGTTTAGTATATTTTCACGACTTATACTTATATAATATTAATAATTTCTGTCTTCTTTTACAGTTTTAAGGTGTGGAAAAATCAGGAATGTCAGAAGGACGCTAAAGAATTTTGCAAAGACCGTCCAAGACCATCATCCATCTTATACGGAAGTTACATAAACAGTCGCTCTTCTTCCGGAAATCAAATATTATTACATAGGTGAGTGCTTAAGTGTTAAAATTCTGGAAATTCACTTCCGGTGTCAAAAAGTAACCTACATTTAACCCTTAACACACCTTAACCCATATTTTCCTGTCGTAGTTGTAGTTTTGGCGGTCGGTCGTTTTTTCATAAATCTGACAAACTGTAGAGAAAACTTATTTCATAAGTATTGCACACTAATAAGGAGTCGTTTCATAATTAAAGCGGTTAATTTATTAGATGTTGAATCATATCGTGTAATTCCAGTGATAGAACAGGTCTTCTTAAGTGTCATAAATAATTTTAGGGTAGAAAGCTCAATCACAGTTCTAGTCAAAGTCGTACAGTCTATATAAGGATGGGTCACGTGACTACAAATGAAAATTAAGGAAACAGAAGGGCTGTAGTGAGGTAGAAAAGTAGGGAAACCCCAAAAGAGTTCGCATAACTACTTTCTTAAACAAAGAAGTGAGAGGAGGAGGAGTAAAGCTCAACACATAACAGAATCTCGAATCGGAAAGACATTAACTCAAAACAAAACTTTTATCTTCCTTGAATATTATATAATATTATTATGATACATATATCATATATATTATGCGAGAGGTTTTTGGTTTGACTTGAGATATTTTTCCCTTCGTCATGTCTGATTTTCTATTTTAAAGCTTCTTGAGGAAGTAAAATGGGTGTCACACTGTTTTTCGGTTTCTCCCTGGTCGTTGTCGGGTCTAAAAGGGCAAATTTAGAAATTCTTATCACTGTTTTCTGTCAAAATGGAAGGCTCAACCTACAATACGCTACTCAACGCTATCTTCCACTTTCCTCCACTTTTGCTTCTCGACTTACACACTAGACAAAGCCCTCAGGACTAGACCAACTACTTGTTATCTTGGACTTGCAGACAGTGATGACAGTTGATCCAAGCTAGTCAAATAATAAAAAATTTTTTTCAAGAGGAAAACATGTTGGGCTGTCGAATCACGTGACCTTAACCATTTCACTGCCTTAATCTAAAATTTTAGTCCTCGACCATGTGACTAGACTCGGCTAATTTCACAAACAGATGGTAGAAAGTCGTTCGCCTATAACAAACCTCTGATCATTGACCAAAACAGACACAAAACATCGATCTCGATAAATTTCTAGCCCACTCAGACAAAAATTTTCTAAAACTAGCTTTTGAACACACAAAGCACTCCAAATCACAAAACACAATCTTAAAACGAACCCCCAAACCCCAAACGTTTTCAAAAAGCAGAAAGATATATCAACTCGAAAAGGATGACAGACGGAGAAAAAAAAAATTTCAACCTTTGACAGCCGTCCCAACAATTACTTGCCCCACTGAGCATGCGCACTGACACATTCAAAGCAGAGCGATTCAATTAAAATGAAACAGATAAAAAAAAGTCTCGTCATCAATTTTGTGTTTTATTTTTTGTTTTCTGTCTGATTACCAGAACCTTTTTTTTGTCAAAAGAAAGAGCTGAAGCTGAAATGGGTTCACGGGGGTTGGGGGGTGGTATGAAAATTAAAAATTCCGGACGTTCGTGGTTCAGTTACCAGAGTAGAAAGACTAAAGAAAATGTCTTCTACTTTGTAACACGTCACAAAACGTAGTTTCGTTCCTCTGGAATGAAATTGCTTCGTTGACCCTTCATCCAGCCGCCATTTTGAATGAGAATAAAAAATTAAAAAATAAAATAAAACCGAAAACAGGTGACAGGATGATCGGCCTCCACGACAACAGCAGGACTCTTCGACAGAATAAAAAATGGCCGCCAATCCCATTCCACCCTTCCCTCACCGCCTTTTTTAAATTTTATTTTCTCCAGGAAAATTCGTCCGGAAAAACAACAGCAGATGTTCTTTGCTTAATCCTCACCTTCAATTGGACATTTTTGGTGGAATGTGGTCACGTGGAACTGATAAAAATGAACCGCAAGCAGACGTGTTTTTAGTCGTTTGTGTCACGTAACCTCGATGGTTACAAAAGTGACCCACCTAAACTTGATTATGTGAGGTATTGTTCTCATCTCACATTAAAGGTGATGGTCACGGGCTGAACTTGACTCGTGACACAGTTTCCCGAAGGCTACTATCGCATCATGCGGAAGGAAGCAGCACATCGATTAAGCTTAAATGGTAGTAACATCTCCAATTTTCCTAATTTATGATGTCATTTATTTATGCAAGGTCACGTGACCCACTTTGTATTTGAGTCTGTTTGGATTCATATTTGGTTGAAGGTAATAGCGACGAACACAAATTACTGGGATGTATTGCCTGAGGATTGTGTCATATCCTTCAGCCACCCCAAAATAACAGTTCTGGTGGGGATTTGATTCAAAGGTTCTTCTAAGTCACGTGACCAACGATTCTTGACCAGTCAGAATTTGAGAGTACTATTAGTCTGACACACTTTTTACTCTACGGAAAGGTCACACCTTAAATTCTCACAGTTTTGATGAAAGTTGAAGGTAATTGTCACTCAGAAACAGAAAAAGAACGTGACACATTTATTTTGTGAGCCAATAACCCTTCAGAGAGCCAAACAAACGTCGAAGAAAATTCTTTGTTTTAAGTTACCTGTAAGAACAACCCCGGTTTCCTAATTTTATCGTGTAGTTTCTCCACGTAATGTCACGTGACCCAGGGTTTTTAATAACGACTCAGCGGAATTTGATTACTCCGTCGATTTATCATGTTTTCCGAATTAGGCAAAACATCAGATTTTGAATTTTCACATATTTCATCGGAGGTCAAGGTATGGGTGACACATACAACAGGTCTCAACCCTCGTGACACGCTTTACTACGGTCTCAAAGGCGAAAACATGGGTAGTTGGTCTTGTGGCGGTAATAAGTTCTGACTGGTAATAACAATCCTTCGTGTTGTTGTTTTTCTTTTTCGTGAACGCTGCCGCCATTTTGCGTCGTCATATTTCGTGTGCTGACTTAATTTCTAATCTTCTTCTCCTCCTCCACCTCCTCCTTCCTCCTCCATCTGTCTATCACAAAATCAGGAAAGTTTCACGTGAATGATTCACTTAATTTGTCTCATTCAACGACAGAAAACGAATTCTTCATTCGTTGGTCCCTATCGACCGATTCTCATCCTCCTCCCTTCCTCTCAGCTTTCGTCCTTCTTCTTCTTCCCAAAGCTCTCAAAAGACGTTTGATATCCGACTCAATTCACCGCCTTGTACACTTCTACGAACTCCAAAATAAAATCACTCAATTAAAGCCCTTTCTTCTTCGGTTTTCCTTCCTTCCAATTTCATCTTTTTCTTCCTCTCTCTCTCTCTTTTCTAGCTCCTCCGTCTTCTTCTCCTTTTTCATCTTCTTCTCAAATTTTATTTTGCAAAAAAAAATAAAAATCCAACTTCGTTTCTTTTTCACTTCCTACACATTCTTCAATTCACGAATTCAACCCCCGAGGGGGTGAGTAAAAGATGATTTCTATTTTATCTCTGCAAGACACTTCATCACGAAGGAGAAAGGGGAGGAAGAGGATGAAGAGGAAGAGGAGGCGGTGGGAAGCAAGAGGATGGAAGAGAATAATATCATCTGAGAAAGATTTTTTTTTTCATTTTCAAAATTTTCCTTCTCGGGAAAACTAGAGGGAGTGGAGGGTGGGGGTGATACCACCAACAGTAGGATTCGGATGGCAATTCGCCAAAGGTTGCGGTTGCAAGAAAGCGGTGGAAGTGAGGAAGAAACGAACCGGCGGCTTTTTCCTGTTGTAACTCGCTTTAAATTGGTTTCTCGGGTGGAAATCCGAAAGCTTTCGAAAACTTTCGGCCCATCCGGTTTGGTTCGATGCATGGCCGTTTCGTGCAGTTTTTTTCTTGAAAGGTTGAGACTACCCGAAAGGGCAGATGAAGAAGGGTAGGTGGGAGGAGGGGGCAAAATAAAATTTATTTCGTTTTCTCATTTAAAAGTTTCCGGAACTGAGAGCTTCCGGGTGAAGCAATGAAAAAAAGAAGGAAATCAAAAAATTTACGACGTCGAAAGGTGTCTCTTGCGCCAAATCTACTAGACTAAACTTTTCAGATCTTCTTTTCTTTCTTTTTACTTTCATCTGGGGGGCTGTATTAAGAGTGAAGATAGTTTGAACAAAACTTTTCACTTCTATGAAAGGAAAGAAGAATTAACGATCGACCTCACGCCATTTTCGAATCGAGTTCTCTTCACTTTTCTCTTTTCTTCCTTCGTTCTCGAGTTTCCACCGTTTCATTTTTTTGATTTTCACTTCCGGAATAAAACTAAAAGCTAATTGTTGCTTGTTTGACTTATTTTTACTCACGTCTTCCGGTTTCTTCCTGACTCGCTTCTTTGCCTTTCTAAATTGTATCCCGTCAACTTGATGGGTATATAATCAAACCTTAGAGACCTTTTCTCGAACTTTGGACTTTACCTTCTTCCTTCATCATTTCTACAATTTCCTGGTAAACCTTTTCACTGATAGATTGTAAAAAGGTGATGGAGTCGTGTCTGATAGGTTTCCTACGCTACCTACCAAGTCACGTGATGTTGCTCATCTTAGTCGCAACACTGACAACCTTCGAAGTTTGGAACCAGTAAGAAAAACTCCCACAGCAAGACGTTTCATCTTTCAAAATAGAAAAAGGCGTTCTAGGAAGTGACATAATTATTTATTTATTCACAAAAGAACCGAATATTGATTTCATTATCTGAATAAGTGAATTAATAGATAATGGTCGGTTAACATTCTAAATATAAGCAAAACAAAAAAATTTAAACTGCGATTTCGAGATTTGAGAAGTTTCATAAATTAATTTTCTATGCAAAAATATTTCAGTGTTTCTTTCATTTGCTGTCTTCTTTTATCTACCAGAAGATTATCTACTTTTCCACTCTCCCTCTCTCTCTCGTTCGACAAACTATGTGTATTGATTTTTGATATGATAAAAACTCCAACGTTTCATTAGAAAAAACTTACTTTGATGTGAGATAATTATCTGGCTATGTATAAAAGAACTGAATATTAATTTTATTATCCAAACAAGTTATATAATAGATAATGGGGGGTTTACATTCCAAATATAAACAAAACAAAACAATTTAAATTGCGATTTAGGGGTTTGAGGCGTTTAATATATTGACAATCAAAGGTTTTTAAATTGGAAAAGGTCTAAATACGAATGGTTTCTGATATCAGATAATTATTTATTTATCTACAGAAGAACAGAATAATAATTTTACTATCTGCATAACTGAATTAGTAGATAATGGCTGGTACATTCTAAATATAACCAAGCAAAAAAAATTAAATTGTGATGTGGAGTTCATTTTTGTAAAAAGCATTAAAGATAATTTAATAATAACTACCTTCATTAGATAATTTATCTAGTATATCTTTTATGAAATATTATCATTTTGTGAATATTTAAGTTACTTTGATTTCAGAGGAAAATATTTCGGGGTTCGTTTCAATTAATGTCTGTTTGTATTAGAAAATGTTTAGATAGATAATACTACACTAGATAAAACAACAGGTTTTTGGTAGACATTTTTAAGGTAGGGGCGGGTGGGGGAAGGAGAGAAGAGGTTCTTGAATGCGGAATGAAGGTCTAACTCAACGAGGTGAAAATTTATTTGGAAAGGAAACCGTTGGAAAAACATTGAGCAGAGTTTTGAAAATTTGTGTGTTGGGGTTGAAAAACCGGAAGTAGTTTTGATTGCATTGAACTAAACAAAAATTTATTTCCTACTGGATAATACGACAACGTAAGTTCCTTCACTACAGCTAACAGATTACAAAACGGTTAGGCGAGGACGAACCTAAACGACTTTGAGGTTCTTTAAAATACGAAATCTAAGAAATTTACTAAAGAAAGTTCTGAATAAATAAATTCAATAGATAAAGGTAAAAGAGATAAATAAATAGATAAATGAAACGAGAGATTCCGCTTGTAAGCATTCACGAACAAAACCAAGAGTCAGAAGTGTAGAATAGATAAGGACGATTCAGGTTCTAATGATCGAAATCTCTTCCTGCAGTTACGTGTCGCCTTAGCGACGCCTGCGCAACTGTATATTTAATTAAAACAATTTTCCATTTCCCGGAAAATCTTCATACATCCAACTTATTAATAAAAGAACAAAGGAAAAAGCTTTCGAATAAATTTAGAAAAAAGCGAAAGAGACCCGAGAAGAACTACAGCAACAACCAACCGCCATTTTTTTTGTTCCGAGGCCTTAAACAATTACCTAGAACCTGGAAATGAAACCTTTCGTTCTCGGTTCTTTTCGAAATTTTTTTTTTTCGAAACAGCAATCACGTCATCATGACACGAACGAACGAGAGACATTGTCACAATGAAGTAGATAATTCTTTAGACAACTTTTTATTGTTGTGTTGGAGAATTTTTAATTTATGCGAACGGTTTTAATTAAAACGTCAAAAAAATTTTTTTCGAGAGATGGTGTATATAAATAAAGTTCAATAGTCGTTATCTGGGAAGCGTTCAAAACGGTTTATCTGTAGATAGTCGTTTGTTTCACTTTCCATGGAGTTAAAATTTTTGTTTTGTTTGACGGAGATCCTTTATTAAATCCGTTCGGTTCGTTGATTACAAGTTTTTCGGGACGAACGGTAAACCAATTAAATGAGATAGAAGAATCGATTAAATGACTTTGCGATGGGCCTGAAAATTTTCGTGTTTTAGTAATTTATCTACTACCTGATTTATCCAGGTATATACGAATTGAGATTAGGTTTCGTTCTTGTTGCTGATTCGGTTTCTCTTGAGAGTTACATATAGCTAACTAATTAAATATTTATGATTGGTCTTAAATACTTGATTTAATTGCAAATTAATGTAAATTATTTATCTACTCAAAAAATGTATCAACTTTTCACTATGAAAACTACCAACTTATCTCTAAAAAGAACAGAGCCAAAGAAGCAGATTCGGTAGTCCTCTCAGTAGAATACTCAAACTTATATGGTTAAAATAATTTGAACCCACCTTCCTGTTACTTTATTTAGAGTAAATTATCTACTTATCTACTTTATTATTTGTGCAATCTGGTTGAAAGGATTGGATAACAATTTTCACGACTCACCAATCAAATCATGTTGTGTCGTCACTCGAACCAATAAGACTTTATTATTATTGTTAATTTACAAAATCGTCTATAATTAGAATAAATAATTATTATCTACAAAAGGATTAAAGTTCAGTTGTGTTAAGCTATTACTAAGCTATAATTTTTATCTATAATCTCATAAGGTCCTAAACTTTGCAGGAAAACAATTTTGTTTCTAGCAAATCTATGATCGAGGTCTTAAAATACTTATAGTTTTAACGAATTAAGCAAATTTTAGTCTACATGAGGCTAAAGATGCAGAATAAGCTTCTTTCTCACCAGCCTGAGCTTTCTAGAACCGCATTTCCGCTTCCTGTTCTAAAGCCGTCTATTCATTAATCAGCCAGAACAGCAACAACAAAAACAACAACAACGACTTGAGGCAAACTCGAGTGAAAATAGCCACGAACACCCACATTGCACCGCGAAAACACGCCAATACGACCATTTCTCGACATTGGTTAACGTGTTCACTTCCTTTTCCTACCGATGTTTATCTACTTCCGGTTTTTCAACCCCAACACACAAATTTTCAAAACTCTGCTCAATGTTTTTCCAACGGTTTCCTTTCCAAATAAATTTTCACCTCGTTGAGTTAGACCTTCATTCCGCATTCAAGAACCTCTTCATTCTCTCCTTCCCCCCACCCGCCCCTACCTTAAAAATGTCTACCAAAAACCTGTTGTTTTATCTAGTGTAGTATTATCTATCTAAACATTTTCTAATACAAACAGACATTAATTAAAACGGACCCCGAAATATTTTCCTTTGAAAATCAAACTAACTTAAATATTTACAATAATAATAATATTTCATAAAAGATATACTAGATAAATTATGTAATGAAGGTAGTTATTATTATGAATTATCTTTAATGCCTTTTCACAAAAAATGAACTCCACATCACAATTTAATTTTTTTTTTTGCTTGGTTATATTTAGAATGTACCAGCCATTATCTACTAATTCAGTTATGCGGATAGTAAAATTATTATTCTGTTCTTCTGTAGATAAATAAATAATTATCTGATATTAGACCATGAGCATTCTAGTTTCCAATCTCAAGTTCTACAAGACCTGTTGTTTTATCTAGTATAGTAGTATCTATTTAAACATTCCGATCTGAAAATTTACAAAGACAAATATCTGTTGTTTTATCTAGTATAGTATTATCTATCTAAACATTTTCTAATAGACATTAATTGAAATGAATTCCAATATATTTTGCTCTGAAAATCAAACTAATTTAAATACTCACAATATTAATAATAATATTGTATGAAGGATATACTAGATAAATTATCTACCGAGGGTAGTTATTATTTCAAATTATCTTTAATGATTTACAGAAAACTAATTTCAATTTTTTAATCGATTCAAATCCCAAAACCGCAATTTAAAATGTTTTGTTTTTGTTTATATTTAGATTTTAAACCAACCATTGTCTATCAATTAACTTATCTGGATAATAAAATTGCGTTCATTTCTTTTGTGGATAACCAGATAATTATCTCACGTCAGAGCAAATTTTTCCTGATGAAGCGTTGGAGTTTTTCAGGAATCGAAGACAACACTGAAATATAATACAAAGTAACCTATATATTTTAAAAACCATAATAACGTTGTATATATATAAGATAGATAATTTGTCTAATGAAGTTATTACTACAAATTATTTTTAATGCTTCACAAAAAATTAACTTCAATTTATTAGACGATTCAAATCCTGAAATCGCAATTTAAATTGTTTTGTTTTGTTTATATTTAGAACGTAAACCCACCATTATCTACTAATTCAGTTATTCGGTTCGTAAAATTATTATTCAGTTCTTTTGTAGATAAATAAATATGTCCATAGAAGGCTTTTTCTATTTTGAACGATGATACGTCTTGCTGTGGGAGCTTTTTCATATCGAAAATCAATTCACATAGTTTGTTGAACGAGAGAAAGTGAGTGGTAAAAGGAGAAAGTAGATAATCTGCTAGATAAAAAAAAGAGCTGGAAAGAAAAACTCGTGGGACGAAAGTGAAACTCCCCTTTGTTCTCTTAAATTTTTTTTCTTCCTCTTGTCTCCAACTCGCTATAGCTTTCTCTTCTCTTCAATCAATACAAAAAAAACTTTTCGGAGGTTCGAAAGCGCGACGACTTCATTAAGACTTTAAGACTTTTTTTCTGTTTGAATAAGAAGAAGGAGGAGGAGGAGGAGTGGGAAGAAGAGAAAGAGAGAGAGAGAGGAAGAAGAATTAACATTCAAAACCGAGGGAAAAATCTAAAAGGTATAAAAGTCATTTTAATTTCAATTAAGACGTAATGGAAAATTTATTTTACAAGTGGAAGGAGATAAAAGGAGAAAAGAATGGAGGATGAGTTTTCGTGTAAGTAGAAAACTAGTTAAGGAGCTTATGAAGTGCTTGGAAATCGACAGAGTTTCTTCCTCCTCCTCCTCCGATTTCCCGTTTCGCTTCGATCTTCTCTCTGGATTTTGAAAGAAAATTTGCCGAAAATTCTCTCCTCCTAGTCGACAGTTTTTCCACTCAAAGCTTTCGAATGAGAATTTGAGTTTCATACCCCGTGACACCAATGTGACCCAATAAATACCCGTTGTTGGTGATTTTCTACTTGTTTTAGAGGTTTCGGAGATATTTTAAACGAAAACCAAACCGTGACACAGACTCTGAGTCTCCAGACAAAAGTTTACAAGGAGCTTTCGAAAGTCAATTAGCGGTTTTTGAAGAAACGAATCCAATAATCTGCTTTAGTATGAAGAGAACAATCATTAGAGTTTGTAAAAGTCAGAAGAAATTGCTTGATTGGTGTGTCACAGATGCTGTACTGTAGGGAAGAAAGAGAAAGACGACGAAGGTGAGTTTTAGACAAAGTCATTTATTACATCCAAATCAGCGAGCTTTTAACAGACAGCAGACAATCACCAACAGCAGTGAGGAGGATAGTATCACTGTGATTACTTGAAATGAGGTAGTGTGACACTCTAAATACTCATCCTTGATGGTTTTCTATTTGTTTCAGAAATTTGAGAATATTTTAAATGAAAGCAAGATTGTGCCACAGGCTCAGAGGTTCACTAAAAAGTCTACAAGAAGCTTTCAGAAGTAAATTGATGGCTTTAGAAGAGGGAGACGAATCATAGTAGTTAGTGATCATCAGGAGAGGATGGCTGATTCATGTGTCACAGATGCTGAAGAGAGATAGAGATGGAACAAAGAAGGTAGGCAAGATCTCGTCATTTCTTACATTCAAACACTCTATCAAGGTTTTTAGTTGAGAGACAATGAATCAAGCGCTATATTATAGCTTATAGAGCTCTATACAATGAGTTAAAGAAACTATAGTCGGTGGGTTTGTTTATTCAATTCCCACTCACACCAATTAGGAGTCGACTTTCTTCTTCTCAAGAACATCTCCCATTTCCCTGCAGGAAATTTGTTAGGTGTGTAACATCCCCTCGCCTTCCACCTCGTCCCCAGCCACTCTCCTCTCCCAAAGAAGAGGAAAATTTAGAAGTTATACAGAACATAAAACTCCCAGAAGACGGAATTTAATTTGACAAAAGGGAAAGAAAAACAGGTTTTCCAATTAACCCGAGTTAACTCGTCTGCGAGCGTAAAAAGAGACGGGAAACCAAAACTTGGGGAAAAAGTTTTTTTTGTATTTTGTTCTGTTCGGTTGCATCCCCTGACATGTATTAATCGAGGGCGAAATCTCCAGAGGCGGAAGGAATATAGAAAGAAAGAAAAATCCGTAACAGTAGAAACTCCAGATTTCACGCGGAAATATTTATTCACGCTAATCTGCTTTCTTTCTAATTAATGAGGAAAAGGAACGAGGAGATGGGAAGAAGTTTCAGCAACCTCTCCTGGAGTAGAGGAAGAGGGAAGAAGGAGGAGGAGGAGAAAGACATAAAATAAATAAGTAGATTCGATGGGTGGAATTTAACTAAATACTGACGAAAAAATTATTTTTGAATGATTCTGACATTCTCTCCTTTCTGTCTGCTGCCTCTTTTGGCATCAAGTCTCTTCATTCACTCCCTGCCTCTCGTTCAAGTCTGTCTAAACCTCGACCAAGGAAAACTTTAATTTCAATAGCAATTGCTTTGTGTGTTATTGACATGTTTCTTTTTTTGAAGCTTTTTGTGTGTGTGTTCCGGAAGAGAAGGGAGGGAGACGGAGGTTTGTGGGTGAAAAGCAGAAGAGAAAAAAAAGGATCAAATACACACTTGAACGAACACTTTCACAAAATTCTTGGATTTATTTTCTCCGAAAAACCTTTCACCCGGCAACATCTAATTTGTCTTATTACGGCGTGATGTGTATACCGGGAGGGGGGGTAGAAGGACAGAAAGAAGTCTGGGATAGTCGGTAGCGTGAGATGTCTTTCCATGTTGAAACCCAGTTTTGGGGTTTGGAGGGAAACGAACCTCTTAAGTCTCCCTTAATCGAGATTGCTATCGTAAATCATTTCGAAGGGAAAAGGAATCTCCTCGAGAATACCTTGAGTGGTCATTTAAACAAATCTCGAGGAAGAATGGTTTTCCCAATTTTCCGTATCGCCCTCCGACATCGGATGGAGGAGGAGGAGGAGGAGGTTTTGTATATGAGTTTAACGGGAGAAAGAAAATTAGTCTTTGTTTTTAACTTGTGACCTTTAAGAGCTGTTTGTTTTATGAGTGGATGTCTATAAAAGGGATTTTATCTCTTCCTCCCATCTTGATAAAATAAAATTTTGGGAAGTTCGGAGGTTTTCCTTATCCTCCATCTTAAGAAAGGATTAACACAATGAAGAAATGTGCTTGACGCAAAACTCAAGCCACGGTTGCTGTTGTGAGAAACAACTTTTTCCCGTGTCAACTGCCATCTGTCTCTAAGAGACATTTTGTAGTTGGTCTGGCTTAAGGGGCTTACATCCAGGGAGCAGACCAGTGTCTCAACCCCAGGGAAGGAATGGAAGGATGCGACTGAAAGAGCAGTCTAGGGGATGGGATGAGAGAAGGAGAAAAGAAAATATAGAAATAGTAGAAAAAGAGTAAGAAGAAAGAAGGTGGGAAATAGGAATAAGTTAGAAGAAACAGTGGAAGGAGAGGAGAAGAAGGAAAAGAGGAAGCACTATAGGGATGATGAGAAGAGGGAAGGAAGTAGGGATAAGGCGATAGGCTCAGTATAGAAGAAGAGGAAGAAGAGAGGAAAGGTGAAAGGAAGAAGAGAGGTGACGCTAAGAGAAGCGTGTTGTAGAGTCTAGGGGTTTGTGCCTCTTGAGGCGTCGTTGGTCATGTGGTTCGTCAAGAAGGGATGATGCAGAAGGATTGGGATGAACTGCCAGTCGGGAGGAGTATTTGATGGAGAATCTGGCGATTTCCTCCTTTACAGAGGGAATCGCCAGATCCTTGCGGATGATGGAGTTGGGAACGAACCATGGAGCATTTACCATGATTCGCAAGGTTTTGGCCTGGAAACGTTCCAGAATTTCCAGGTTGGAGTTGGCGGAGGAGCCCCATAACTGGATCCCGTAGGTCCAGATGGGTTTCAGGATGGATTTGTATATGAGGAGCTTGTTACCAGTATTCAGTTCAGAATGCCTTCCCATGAGCCAGAGAAGTTTATTCAGAACTAACTGGGCTTGGACTCGTTTGGTTTTAATGAGTCTTCCAAGTCAATCTACGGTCAAGGTGAATCCGAGATATTTGACTTCAGATGACTGGGGGATGGGGGTACCGTTTAGGAAAACTGGCGGACACTCCCCTTTGCGAAGGGTAAAGGTGATGTGGTGGGACTTTGTCTCATTTACTTTTATTCTCCAGGTGGTCAACCAGTCTTCTAGCTTGTCCAGGTGGAGTTGTAGTCGTCGCGAGGCGATTTGGATATCGGTGTCCGATGTCAGGATCGCGGTATCGTCAGCAAAAGTCGCGGTTGTAGTAAATTCTGTGGTAGGAATGTCGGACGTGTATATTAGGTACAGTGTCGGGCCTAACACGCTTCCCTGAGGGACTCCGGCGCAGATGGGGAAGAGGCTGGTATGCTCCCCCAGATGTTTAATATAGAAATACCTGTTCTCGAGGTAGGAGGTTAGGATAGGAAGAAGGGAGGGAGGAATACAGCTCCTCAGTTTGTATTTGAGGCCGTCGTGCCAGACCTTATCGAAGGCCTGGGAAACGTCCAGGAAGACCGCAGAACAGTATTCTTTGGCCTCCAGGGCGTTGTTGATCCTCCTCACGATTCGGTGAACCTGCTCAATGGTGGAGTGGCGGTTTCTGAAACCAAACTGATGAGAGGGAATCAGTTTTCTGTCGGTGAGGAAGGAATTAATTCTGGAGAGTAGGACACGTTCCAGGAGTTTGGAGAAAGAGGAAGGAGACTGATTGGACGATAGGACGTTAACTGGTCAGTGGGTTTGCCAGGTTTGCTGATCATGATTATCTCTGCCACCTTCCAAGAGGAGGGGAAGTGGCCTAGAAGGATACACCTATTAAGGATGATTGCAAAGAAACGAATGCACTTGGGGGGTAGTTCCTTTGCAATGCGACCGGTAATAAGGTCCCATCCTGGGGCCTTGTTCAAGGATATGACGGATTATGTCAGCGACCTCAGGAGCCAGAACTGGAGAGAAAGGAGTGTGGTTTGTTGGGGTAGTTGAAAGGAGGAGGGATGTGGAAGGGGAGTTGAACAGAGGGGGGGCCCTGTAGTGGATTTGGTTGGAAAACTGAAGCGAGATGACGTGCGAAGGCTTCTGCCTTCTCACGAGCACTTCAGCCAGGAACCATCAGGAGAACGGATGGGGGGAACAGGAGTGACTGGATTTTTAAGTTTTTTGACTGCTTTCCAGAGATTGTGTTCATTTGTATCGGTCGTGGAGAGTTTTGACAGGTGGTGTTTGATGTTTTTTTGTTTTTCCTGTCGCAGTATGTATTTTAACTCCTTGATGCATTTGTTTAGACGCGTTTTGTCCTGGGGAGTCGGTTTGTTGCCAGGATTTAGTTTCCGCTTTTCAGCGATTTTCCGCAGGATGAGGGGGTAGAGAGGCTATGTATCAGGAGAGGGTTCGTGGAGGACCAGGCCGCGTCTTGTGGCGATGATGGTCGTGATTGTGTATGGCTGAAGTCAATTTGAAGTCATTGCTCTAATTCTCGTAAATTGAATCAATTCAATTTATTTAAATTAAATTATTAGAGTCGAGGGATTCGTTTCAGGAAGGAAGAAGACAAGTAGAAAAGATTAAGTCACAGGTGTGTGATCAGAATAGTCGTCGA
Organism: Columbicola columbae; assembly: GCA_016920875.1. Taxonomy (NCBI): domain Eukaryota; kingdom Metazoa; phylum Arthropoda; class Insecta; order Psocodea; family Philopteridae; genus Columbicola; species Columbicola columbae. Next base: position 12,197,542 of record JADMLL010000008.1, read on the forward strand.
ATTCGAGTCACTGAGAAAAATTCCTTTGGTGGCAAAGTCAAGGACATCAGGATGGCGGTTCCAGTAGGCCAGTATGTGGGTTCTCCAGTGGAGATGAGTCAGGTTTTTGGTTCTGATGGAGATAGAGCTGTTTGCCACGAGGTTAGTCGTACGACAGCCCCACCAGGAATGTTTGAGTTGAAATCGCCGCCAGCAAGGAATTTATTGTCGAGTCAAAGTATTGAATTGGGCAGAGAGGAGATTTTGTGTTTCGGACAATACACCGAGGAAAGGATTAGAGAGCAAGCAGGATCGATCTTTACAGCAATGGCCTGGAGGTAGTCTTGACAGAATCCTCTCGTGATGTGGCAGGCGAGTTCTGATCAGGATAACCCCACCATGAGCAGTACCGTCGGGATGTTGAACATCGAAGCTGTATCTCGGGATCTGAAAAAGTTATTGTTAGTAAAGTGGGTTTCACTGATTGAGAACGTCGATTTCATTGAGAAGTAG
>JADMLL010000008.1:12198133-12262953 GCA_016920875.1 Columbicola columbae
AAATCAAAGAACTGGATGGGCACTGAAAGATTTTTTTCAACCAAAACTCGACAGCATGAAGGAAAAATGAGGAAAAGCTACCCCAGAAGGTGACCAATCTTCCTTCGGATTTTCAGGGAAATAGATACAAAAACACAAACACAAGAACTTCTTTGCGGGTTTTAGTGCTAACTCTCTTTGGCGAGAACATTGCCAGAAAATATTGGCAGAAAAAGAAGAAAAACAGGAGAAGAAAGAGATGATTGAAACTAACCTGATTGAAAAATAGGCATAACAGAGAGCAAAAGTTATGATGAAGGTAGAGAAAATAAAAAGAAAGGAGAACGAAAAACTTTGAGGGAAAAACTAGAGAAACCATCACTCTGGAAAATTAGTGAAGCGAACAGCAAATTGAAACGAGAAGATATAAATTTTGAATAAAAAAAAAGCGCTAAGCCATCTATTTAAAATGCAAAACTCTCAGATCAGACATTTTGAAACCGAAAATCATCCCTCTCCTCATCCCATTCCTACTCTCTCTCTCTCTCTCTTTATATTCCAACACCTCCGTTCTTTCATCCGCCGGAGAAACTAAAAACTTTCCTCCTAACCCAAAAACCTCAAGAATTCTCCAAGAATTAAGCGAAGTTACTGCCAAAAACTCTCTTATCATCATCAAACACATCTTCAACTATTCTCGATTAATCCTAGACATTTCCGCCGACGGGGATTCCCCCTTCAAACTCCTTATTTCTGAGGGAAAAACCTCAAAACGAAGAAAGCTCCACGATTTAGAGGAGAAAAATAAGTTTTAGAAACCGGAAATTGCGGAAAAACAAATTCGTCACCATCTCCTCTCTCTCTTTTGGGGATGCTGCAAAAGGGTCAGCCAAAAGCAAAAGGTGGATGATTTTTCAGTAAGGAATCCAGACAATTTGTCTCCTCTCCACCTTCCTCCTTCTCCCCCTTGACGACCATAAACTTTGTGGGTTTTTCTCTTCCGAATGGAATTTCCCCGTTTTCCGAGGTAGAAAAGTTGGCGGAAAGTTTGGAAAAGCTCAGAATCCAAGCATTCCGGTCCATTAACCATATGAAAACCTTTTCCCAGATTTTTGTTCTCCCTCTCTTCCTCTCTCTCTCCCATTGTCTGGAAAGGTGTTCAGCGAAAAGAAGACGGATCAAAGAGAGGTTGCATGGTGGGGGGAGGAGAACGGAGGATTGAACTTTCTGTCAAAAACCGATTTTGAGCTTTTTGAGATAATTTGGTCCAAAAGCCTTGAGGCGGAGATTCATCTCGTTGTCGTTGTTCTTCTTCTGGAACAATTTGTTCCTGGTGGAAACGCATGCGGTCGGAAAGATGGAATTCATTTACAAGAAGAGGGAATTCCATTAAGTGGTACAAGATCTAACGGGGAAGGAGAAGGATGAGCGTGTCAAAGGCAGAAGAAGCGGGGAGGTGTCTTCGCGATGGTTTATTCAAACCTGTCTCAAAAATTTATGAATTGAAACAATGGGAGTTGAAGAGGAGGGGCAAGGAAAGCTTTCAAAAGCTCTCAAATTTTTGTTGTTATCTGTGCAAGTGGAAGGCAAAACCTGGTCTTTATTGGAAATCATGGCTTACAAATAATAAATCTTCATCAGAAGGGACTAACACACACTCTCTCTCTCTTTCATCCTTCTCCCAAGGCACATATGAGGATCGATCGATAATTTCACATCAATTTAAATTAATTGTGTGTGTGTGTGAGTGAAAGAGAGAGAGAGAGAGAGAGGAGAGAGGCGTCATGAAGTATCCGACCGTATGAAACATATCTGCCATCGTCAATTAAGTCTCTTCTCGTCTAATTACATCTCGATTCCAACACGTGACTCTTCTTGGATTTCCTTTCGGGTCTTCCGCTAACGCTTTTTCGGTGAACTTTCTCACGTCGAGTGTGTGTGTGTGTGTATATACGACGTGAGATGGTTGGTGGTCATGCACCCAGTTGCAGGCCCAATTTTAATTGTTCATTCGATCAGTTTCTCTCTTGCATTATTGCATCCTCCATACATACTACAACACAGACACGTTTTACACAAGTTGGTGTTATAAACTATTTCAAATTGATCCTTAACCTCGTGGTCTTGACCCCCTTCCAGAGGGTCTTGGAGTTGATTAGAAGATCATAAATTTGTTGATTTATTGATGACATTTATTTCTTTCCAGTTATTCTGGTTCGTGATCAGTCCGACTAGCAGCACAGGATTTTCAAGTGAGTTTCTGACATTTTAACATTTTTGAGGTTGGAAGTAGTTGAAGTTCTCTTTGATAACACACCGTCTTTTTGGTAGTCACTTCCACTTCTGTTGTTTTTCTTATTTCTTGTATCTCTGTTGAAATTTTATTATTTTTAAGATATTTTTCAAAAATATCGCACAATTTAAACAGGTTCCGGGTCATAGGGTTGAGAATCTACCAGCAAAGAAACTTTCGTCAGCAAACTTGGTCATGACTTGTGAGTCAAAGCGTCCATAAATCAAGTCAACCAAATCCTTAACCTTGATCTTTTGATCACAATATCACGCCATCTCGATCACAATATCCTTAATCTCTGTCTTGGTAATCCATCGAAAACCTTTGCTTAGGATTACACGAATCTCGAAAACAGATTCTCATGAGGGAGAGAAACTTAGAGTAAGACGGACGCCCATTCCAGTTAAGCATTCTGTCAGATTTCGATTCGGTTTCGTCATCCTCATCTGTTGAAAGCTCTTGTCTAAAGCACGCTCTCGTCTAGGACTCCTCGAAATCTTTCATTTCCTTTCAGACGACAGCCGTGTGGAGGATTTTCATAAGCAAACATCCGGGGGAAACCCCGAAGAAACACGCGAATAGTTCGTACCATCAAACCCAGAAACCGAGATTCAAGGTCAACGACCCAACTTTCTCCACAAAACCTTTCCAAAATAATTTATTTCGACTCTAAATAAAAATAAAAATAAAAAATTCATTTCCCCGGAAATTTAAAGACGGTAACTTGCCCCCAAGCCTCCGACTATCACCCCCGTCCTCTGAAAAGGAAAATAGTTTTTGGAAAATCTCAGTTTTTCTAGGGAAAGGAAATTTATGACGTCACATAAAACAATGACCTTTAAAGTATAAACTCGAAAATTTTAGGGAAGTGGGTTGAGTGGGAAGAGGGAATCAATTTTATTCCAGATTTGTCTTGAGTTCCAGGAGTTCCATTGCCAAAACAACAGTTAAGATAAAGGTACAACGTGGAACTGTTCCGCCCCCGCTCCTCAGCCCCTCTGCCCCATTTTCCAGCCATCAAAAACGGTGCAATAAATTTCCAAAATTTTTTTTTCTCCTTTCCTTCCTTGTCTTGTCTTCTCTTTCCATTCTTTTGCTTTCTTGCTTTCTTCGTCGTCTTCTCCTTCTTCTCCTTCGTCTTTTTAAACATGTCTGAAGAACATTAACCGAATATATTGAAGTTTTTGTTTTCCATATTAGAGAACTTTGACGTTTTGGATTCACGACAATAAGACCAAGAAGCGAATGAGAGAAGAGAGGAGGAAGGAGGAAGGAGGAAGATGAGAGGAGGAATCGTGACAGTTACGCGTCATGATGTTGTCGTATGGAATTTTTATTGCATTTCAAGTCTTCTTAGATTAGATTAGATTTAGGTCGTAGGAGAGGAGAGGAGGGAAGTGGGTGGGTGGGGGGCTAAAGAAGAAATTTTATTTTTGTATACATTTAAGAATAAGTCTCGACACTCGAGTAAGTTTATTGTTTTCCCCTTTTTCATTTTTGGGTTATGGCAGAAGATCGATCTACTGGTAGATTCTAGGTTAAGATTTCGAGTCAAAATTTAAGAGAAACGTGACTCGGCCGCTGAGGGATTTACGAAATTTAAATCGTAACAAGTTTGAAGTTGTATAAGCTCCCATGTGAGACTGTTGTGTTACGTTTGACTCTCTCACACCCCCACGATTCTTGATACTGTATTCCATGTATCATTAATATTGAACTATTCCCTTTCATAAATAATGCACAATTCCAAGGTCTCATTATAATAAAACTGCGCAATTTAGAGACCTTTAGTTCACTAAAGATGCACAATATTCAGACGAGGGCCTTAAATCTAGAAAACAGACCAGCTTCTTAACCCCATGACTGGAGGTATAGTGTTTAGAATAGGATAGGACCTAGAGGAAAAAAGTAAAAAAGAGAAAAGAAGAAAAAGAAAGAAAGAAAAAATCAATAAAATAATTTTAATAAGTAGAAGTAGGAGTTATTAGACAAATAGAATAATAAGAAGAAGGAAAGCAGGAGGAAGTAGAGAGGCGATGCACAATTCCTAGAAAATTCTGCTTCATAAATAACCCACAATTATAGAAGGTCATATTTCATAAATAATGCACACTAACAAAGACGTTTTTAGTTCAGAAATAACGCACAATTTGAAGAAATTTCATTTCCATATATAATGCACATTTTAAGGCAAGGTCGTGTTAACACTTTGAAAGGTTTGTTACTCAGGGAAGCTACTTCCGGTTTGAAATGATATTCAGACATGATTTTGAGATTTCTTCTGAAACTGCTCATCAAATTTATAAACAAATCAGACCAGTCCAGTCAAACTTCAAGACTACCATTTAAGAATAAGAGAAAACTATTTCGTAGTACTGTTTTGGGGGGATGTTGACCTCAAAACTTTCTCATCATCATAACCTTCACCCTGAAATATTTTTTTCGAAACAATCAAAACCCTTTTCTGCCTTTCCATCCTCTCTTCCGAAGGAATCCGTTTTCGAAATATTTTTCGACTACCACTAATAGAAGACGAGGATTTTAGAGGAAACCACAAAATCGGGTTCGGAATTCCATGTTAATCCTCTTCCCTACCTCTAAAATAAATAAAAAAGCAAAATTCCTGAACTTCCGGTTGGATGTCGGAAACTGAAAACCTCGAAACGAGGATGAGGAAGGCCCAAAGACCAAAATTTGAGGGTGGCAATTTGGTGGGCACTCGAAACAAATTGTATCCGATGTTCGGATTTCTCTCCAGAAAGTTGATATAGTGACCCCTAGGTTTCGAAAGCTGCTGTTGAGAATGGAAAATTTTTATAGAAATTTTTCCAAAATTATTTAAAAGCTCTGACAACAAGTAGAAAGCTTAGAATAGGTGAAGGAAAGTAATTTGGTAAGTGGCGTTCCACCCTTCCACCCATTTTCCGCTCTAGAAAGCTTCTTTTTAACTTTCTCCAGACTTTCTCCTTGAGTTTTCCCAACCTTTGTACCCTCCTGTCCAGTTGTTCGTTCGGTCATTTTCAACTGGAGGAACTGGTCAAATTGTTTTTGAAACCTCATTCCACATGTTTTCAATTTATCGAGCTTTTGACTTGAGTTGACATTTCCTTTTCTCCAAATTTTCTTTTTTGCTGTTGTTAATAATTCATCGTTTGTGTTTTGTTTTACTTATTCCCATCTATCTTTCATCATCTTTTGGAGTGGATAGTCCTTTCTTTGGTCCCTGCTTTCATTTTTTTATTTCCAGAAATATAGTTTCAGGTCCAATGTTTTTTACATTGTCCACACTTACAAGATTTTATTTCATAAAAATTGCACACTATCTGTAAGTTTTCACTTCAGCAAATAGAGGAAATGTGAAGGATCTGTTAGCTGCGCTTGCAGGAATAAAAGCTGGTTGCTTCGATTTCAAGAACACAGGCGGCCAGGCACAAAGCTTCTGTTGAAGAAGTCTCACTGGCCGCCCAGACAGAGATTTTTAACTTATGGAAAGTTATTTCTTTGTAAGATTAGTTAGAAGATGGTCTGCGACATTCCTTTTTTCTATTTTTAGTTTTGATTGTGCACAAGTCTTTGTTCAAGTTTTGAGGAATAAAAATCTCAGCATTTTGTCTGAAGTCTACGGAGTGTTTGATTTTACCATTATTTGGGTACCAGTCGCTGGGGTAACTTGGCGGTTTTCGTTCCAGGTGGACGTTTCGCGTGGTAACAGGACCCTTCATTTCATAAATAGTGCACAACTAAAAGAAAATTTCATGTCAATAATATTCTCATAGGTTCATATTAAGATTAAGATTCAATAGGTTCTCATTCCAAAATTATTGCACAATTTCAATGAGTTCTCATTTCATAAATTATGCACGTTTGAAGAAAAATTTAATTTCATAAATATTGCACAAAGAATATTTAATTTAAAGAATATTTCGTTTAGTAGTTATTGTATTAATACAATATTGACAAGTTGTCATTTCATTAATAGTGCACAATTTCAAAAAAATTTCATTTCATAAATATTGCACAGTATGAATAACTTTTCATCTCGCAATCATTGCAAAATTTCAAGGCAGTTTCATTCCATAAATGTTATTTTGTCATAAATAGTGCACAATTTTACAAAGATTTTATTTCGAAATTATAAAATATTAGGTCTCATTTCATAAATATTGCACAATTTCTTGTAGAAATCAGACAGTTGTAAAGTCCTCTTTGTCACATCCTTTAAAACTTTTGTTTACCCAACTAGAAACCATCTGAAAGCTTTCGAGAACATTCTTTACAAACGATTTTATTATTACAATGTTGTTCAAGTCAAAAATGAAAGCTCACAAGAAAATGTGAAAGCTCTAACAGGCAATTCTTCAAAGTTTCTCACGTCTTGTCAACCTAATCAATTAAGTACTTCCGATACTAACACCTAACCAGTACCGACGTCATCCGTTGGTCCTGTTTTCAGAGAAACCCAAACAGACAGTCTGTTAGTCCGGGAAATGATTTAACGACTTCCTTCGAAAGCCCAACTTTCCTGTCCGCTAGGGAATAAATTATTTCCAAAAAAAAATCCGGTTTACTTTAATTTCGGCACTCCTCGTCCCCCAGGCCCTCTCTTATCCTTTTAAACGAAAATTCATACGTCAATAGAAAGCAAAAATAAATAAATAAATAAGCGGAATCGATAGGTAATAAATAACGGGAACAAAAGGAGTGTGGATATGTGAAATTGGCAAAGGATTCACATTGTTTGCGTACTTCTTTCTTGAAGCGGGTCCTTAAAAATGGGATTTCGCTCCGAAGAAACCAAATTCTAAAAAAAAACGTAAAATAGAAAGCTCTGCATGTGACACGAAAAAGAAAATACGAGGACGGTGAAACGCCCAGCGCCATTTCCGGTTGTATTTTCCAGTTCGAAAAATTTTTATAAATTGGAACTTCATCCTCATCGCAGGTAGATGGATTAACTCGGTGGCCACTCAAAACCATTCTCGAAAGCTCTCGAAATTTTTTTTAAAAACTCTCTCTTAATTTTTGTTTGGTCTGGGGTCGGGGGAGGAAGCAGGCTCAGGTTTATACGGTTTTTTGATTTTTTGATTTAGAGAGAAAAACTTTTTGGGAAAACTTTTTGAATGGAATTTATGTCGAGGGTGCGCTAACAGTGCTAACAGCTTACCCGTTAAACTTTTTGAGCTTTCGATAAGGTTTAATGAGTTCATTTTCGGGAGATCCGGAAGTTTTTCCACGCATATTTGCGTGTTAATGGGACCTGGAGAGTTTTTTCGAGAAATGCTTTCTGCTTTCCGCAGGAGGGGGGGCGGGTAGGAAGGAACAAAGGAAAAGGTTTTTCTTCGGTGGTGTTAACTCAATTATCCGATCCGGGTTTGGCTTATAATTTTCTTTTTTGTTGTCGGGAGGGGGTAGGAAAAGGACGGAAGTGGTAAGGGGTGGGTGCGGGGTGGGATTTGGTATTTCTCACGATATTAGGAATAACGAGGAGAGGAGAATTCACGCGATTTGACTTCTAAATGCGTTAATAATGGTGTTTTGATGTGTATGTGTATGTGTGTGGTGTGTGTTTTGACTGGTTGAGACAGTAGACGACTGTTTAATGGGTTTAAACCAGCGTGAAGGGTTTGGTGCCAAATTCATCGTATGGCCAAGGTCACCAACCTTGATTTGTGTCTTTGTCTCTCAAACTGCTGACATGTCACAGTTAAAGAAGTTGTAGATATGGGTTCATTGATTGCTTGTTAAATCTTTCTCGGTTCCTCAGCCCTCTGTGATGGATATTCTCTCCCGTCCTTTGTGAGCTATTTTTCAACTGTCTAAACAGACTAGCATCTTAGACTAGCTTCAAGAACACTTCAGTTGTCGGTTGTCATCATCCAAGTCGAAGGTTGGCAATCAACAGGGGTATGGAATTCTCTTAGGTTCTTGAGTCATTAATTTTTCGTCTTCCGGAGCGTCGCTTTCCATCTATTTTCTTTTCCATGATGGCCTGGAGTAGTTTGTATCTGTTATCTCGCTGTATGTGCCCAAAGTATTGCTCTTTCTGGCGCTTAATTTCGTACAGCAATTCCTATTTGCCCATACGCGTTAGCACTTCCGCGTTTGTCGTTCAGGCAGCATGAGGCGGTAAAGCCACATCGCAAAGACTCAGTTGTTGGCAGAACCAAAAAAAAATGAAAAACTTCCTTCAAGTCTATATAATCAGTCTCAACTTCCCTTTATAGCCCAGAAATTAAAATCTAAAACAACCTTCTTAACCCGTCAGTCAAATTCTGAAATTTGTTATTCAGATGACGCGACTTTTGTAACAAAACTCAAAAATTCTGCAGTTCCATTCCTGCCCCCCTCACAAAAATTTTCTTTCCTAGCTGCGTATTTTCCTTTGTCTAAAATAGTCAAGCTTTGTCTAGAAAAGACTTCTTATCCTTTTGAGTATGGCTAAAACCTTTTTTCAACCCCAACCCCCGTCCTCTCTTTCCTCATCCCCTTCTCTTCCCGTTTTTCCCAACTTCATAAAAATCGGAATCTTTATCCTTCATCCCAAAATCTGAAAATCCCAAGGTTTTTAAATTTTTTCCCTTTCCGTTGAATATTTATCAAAATGTTTCCAACGTCAAATCGATTCTTTTCCTTCTCTTCTCCTCTTCTTCCTTCCTCCCTCCCTCTCTCCTTTCTTCCTCCTTCTGACTTATTCTTTATAAATGGTCTAGGCCGTACTATCGTGGATCTACATTTTCCTCCTCGAAATACAAAAGAGAAAAGAAAAAAATATCCCAGGAAACTGACAGTGAAGAGTTATACCCTTCACCCCCAAACGGGATTCCTCTCTTTCTTCCTTCATCCCTTACCCCCGTCTCCCAAAAACTCGTTTCATTTATTAAACACACAATGGTACTGAATGAAGTCGAAAATATTTCAAAGCCTAAGCTTGAAGCTTAAAACAAAAATGCCTGGAAGCCTTTGAGGCGAAATCTACAGAGAAGAATAGAATAGAAAAAAAGGCAGGGGGTTGGGTGGGTTGGGGGTAGGGCGAGAAGAACGAAAGTAATATTAACCCGGAGTTCGGATGAAAAGAGAAGAAAAACCTGGCAACGGAAGGTAGCAGAGCCCGGATCGCATATTCGGGGCTTTATTGTGACGTCACAAAAGGCAAACATAAAATAAGTTTGGGCTTACGGGAAATGGAGCTTTGGAAGGGGTGGTGGTGGTGGTAGAAGGGGTAGAAGGATGGGTGCCGCCGGACCGCCAGCCGCTTTCGGAGAAAACATTGTCCGCGAGTATGATTCCAACAGAACTCTCTACCCCAAATCTTCCTTCCTTCCACCTTCGGGCGGTCTTTTCCATGTTATGTAACAATTTTTGATGGCATGTAATTCTCCCGGAAAGCTCTTTTGCTGGTTGTTTGCATGGCGGCCTCGCGGTAGGGGCGTAATGGAGAATGTGGCGCGGGGGGTAATGGGAGCGGATTTTTCATTTCATCTCTGCGAATTATGATTTTTATATTTTGTTTTTGATGCACTTTGATGTCGTCTCTTTTTACTTTTTAAATTTATTTAGCTTTAATATTTTAAAAAAGCTTTTTGTCGAAAGCTGAGCTTTCCACAAGATCACGTGATCAAAGCGATGAATTCCAAACCAAACTAAAATTTTATTTTCATTTTATTTGAAAAACTGAAGTCTGTCCTTCTCATTCCTCTTTAATAAAGTAAAGTTTAGTATATTTTCACGACTTATACTTATATAATATTAATAATTTCTGTCTTCTTTTACAGTTTTAAGGTGTGGACAAATCAGGAATGTCAGAAGGACGCTAAAGAATTTTGCAAAGACCGTCCAAGACCATCATCCATCTTATACGGAAGTTACATAAACAGTCGCTCTTCTTCCGGAAATCAAATATTATTAAATAGGTGAGTACTTAAGTGTTAAAATTCTGGAAATTCACTTCCGGTGTCAAAAAGTAACCTACATTTAACCCTTAACCCATATTTTTCTGTCGTAGTTGTAGTTTTGGCGGTCGGTCGTTTTTTCATAAATCTGACAAACTGTTGAGAAAACTTATTTCATAAGTATTGCACACTAATAAGAAGTCGTTTCATAATTAAAGCGGTTAATTTATTAGATGTTGAATCATATCGTGTAATTCCAGTGACGGAACAGGTCTTCATAGGTGTCCTAAATAATTTTAGGGTAGGAAGCTCAATCACAGTTCTAGTCAAAGTCGTACCGTCTAATTACGGGGGTCACGTGACTACAAATGAAAATTAAGGAAACAGAAGGGCTGTAGTGAGGTAGAAAAGTAGGGAAACCCCAAAAGTGAGAGGAGGAGGAGTAAAGCTCAACACATAACAGAATCTCGAATCGGAAAGACATTAACTCAAAACAAAACTTTTATCTTCCTTGAATATTATATAATATTATTATGATACATATATCATATATATTATGCGAGAGGTTTTGGTTTGACTTGTGATATTTTTCCCTTCGTCATGTCTGATTTTCTATTTTAATGCTTCTTGAGGAAGTAAAATGGGTGTCACACTGTTTTCGGTTTCTCTCTGGTCGTTGTCGGGTCTAAAAGGGCAAATTTAGAAATTCTTATCACTGTTTTCTGTCAAAATGGCGGAAAACAATAAAAGGCTCAACGCTACAACACTTTTCTATGCTTCTCCACTTACACACTAAATACACCCCTCAGGACTAGACCAACTACTTGTCTTGGACTTGCAGACAGTGATGACAGTTAATTCAAGCTAGTCAAATAATAAAAAATTTTTTTCAAGAGGAAAACATGTTGGGCTGTCGAATCACGTGACCTTAACCATTTCACAGCCTTCATCTAAAATTTTAGTCCTCGACCATGTGACTAGACTCGGCTAATTTCACAAACAGATGGTAGAAAGTCGTTCGCCTATAACAAACCTCTGATCATTGACCAAAACAGACACAAAACATCGATCTCGATAAATTTCTAGCCCACTCAGACAAAAATTTTCTAAAACTAGCTTTTGAACACACAAAGCACTCCAAATCACAAAACACAATCTTACCCCCTTAAAACGAACCCCCAAACCCCAAACGTTTTCAAAAAGCAGAAAGATATATCAACTCGAAAAGGATGACAGACGGAGAAAAAAAAAATTTCAACCTTTGACAGCCGTCCCAACAATTACTTCTTGCCCCACTGAGCATGCGCACTGACACATTCAAAGCAGAGCGATTCAATTAAAATGAAACAGATAAAAAAAAGTCTCGTCATCAATTTTGTGTTTTATTTTTTGTTTTCTGTCTGATTACCAGAACCTTTTTTTTGTCAAAAGAAAGAGCTGAAGCTGAAATGGGTTCACGGGGGTGGGGTGGTATGAAAATTAAAAATTCGGACGTTCGTGGTTCAGTTACCAGAGTAGAAAGACTAAAGAAAATGTCTTCTACTTTGTAACACGTCACAAAACGTAGTTTCGTTCCTCTGGAATGAAATTGCTTCGTTGACCCTTCATCCAGCCGCCATTTTGAATGAGAATAAAAAATTAAAAAATAAAATAAAACCGAAAACAGGTGACAGGATGATCGGCCTCCACGACAACAGCAGGACTCTTCGACAGAATAAAAAATGGCCGCCAATCCCATTCCACCCTTCCCTCACCGCCTTTTTTAAATTTTATTTTCTCCAGGAAAATTCGTCCGGAAAACAACAGCAGATGTTCTTTGCTTAATCCTCACCTTCAATTGGACATTTTTGGTGGAATGTGGTCACGTGGAACTGATAAAAATGAACCGCAAGCAGACGTTTTTAGTCGTTTGTGTCACGTAACCTCGATGGTTACAAAAGTGACCCACCTAAACTTGATTATGTGAGGTATTGTTCTCATCTCACATTAAAGGTGATGGTCACGGGCTGAACTTGACTCGTGACACAGTTTCCCGAAGGCTACTATCGCATCATGCGGAAGGAAGCAGCACATCGATTAAGCTTAAATGGTAGTAACATCTCCAATTTTCCTAATTTATGATGTCATTTATTTATGCAAGGTCACGTGACCCACTTTGTATTTGAGTCTGTTTTGGATTCATATTTGGTTGAAGGTAATAGCGACGAACACAAATTACTGGGATGTATTGCCTGAGGATTGTGTCATATCCTTCAGCCACCCCAAAATAACAGTTCTGGTGGGGATTTGATTCAAAGGTTCTTCTAAGTCACGTGACCAACGATTCTTGACCAGTCAGAATTTGAGAGTACTATTAGTCTGACACACTTTTTACTCTACGGAAAGGTCACACCTTAAATTCTCACAGTTTTGATGAAAGTTGAAGGTAATTGTCACTCAGAAACAGAAAAAGAACGTGACACATTTATTTTGTGAGCCAATAACCCTTCAGAGAGCCAAACAAACGTCGAAGAAAATTCTTTTGTTTTAAGTTACCTGTAAGAACAACCCCGGTTTCCTAATTTTATCGTGTAGTTTCTCCACGTAATGTCACGTGACCCAGGGTTTTTAATAACGACTCAGCGGAATTTGATTACTCCGTCGATTTATCATGTTTTCCGAATTAGGCAAAACATCAGATTTTGAATTTTCACATATTTCATCGGAGGTCAAGGTATGGGTGACACATACAACAGGTCTCAACCCTCGTGACACGCTTTACTACGGTCTCAAAGGCGAAAACATGGGTAGTTGGTCTTGTGGCGGTAATAAGTTCTGACTGGTAATAACAATCCTTCGTGTTGTTGTTTTTTCTTTCTCGTGAACGCTGCCGCCATTTTGCGTCGTCATATTTCGTGTGCTGACTTAATTTCTAATCTTCTTCTCCTCCTCCTCCTCCTTCTCCTCTTCCCCTCCATCTGTCTATCACAAAATCAGGAAAGTTTCACGTGAATGATTCACTTAATTTGTCTCATTCAACGACAGAAAACGAATTCTTCATTCGTTGGTCCCTATCGACCGATTCTCATCCCCTTCCTCCCTTCCTCTCAGCTTTCGTCCTTCTTCTTCTTCCCAAAAGCTCTCAAAAGACGTTTGATATCCGACTCAATTCACCGCCTTGTACACTTCTACGAACTCCAAAATAAAATCACTCAATTAAAGCCCCTTTCTTCTTCGGTTTTCCTTCCTTCCAATTTCATCTTTTTCTTCCTCTCTCTCTCTCTCCTCTTTCTTTCTTAGCCCCTCCGTCTTCTTCTCCTTTTTCATCTTCTTCTCAAATTTTATTTTGCAAAAAAAAAATAAAAATCCAACTTCGTTTCTTTTTCACTTCCTACACATTCTTCAATTCACGAATTCAACCCCCGAGGGGGTGAGTAAAAGATGATTTCTATTTTATCTCTGCAAGACACTTCATCACGAAGGAGAAAGGGGAGGAAGAGGATGAAGAGGAAGAGGAGGCGGTGGGAAGCAAGAGGATGGAAGAGAATAATATCATCTGAGAAAGATTTTTTTTTTCATTTTCAAAATTTTCCTTCTCGGGAAAACTAGAGGGAGTGGAGGGTGGGGGTGATACCACCAACAGTAGATTCGGATGGCAATTCCAAAGGTTGCGGTTGCAAGAAAGCGGTGGAAGTGAGGAAGAAACGAACCGGCGGCTTTTTCCTGTTGTAACTCGCTTTAAATTGGTTTCGGTGGAAACTGAAAGCTTTCGAAAACTTTCGCCCATCCGGTTTGGTTCGATGCATGGCCGTTTCGTGCAGTTTTTTTCTTGAAAGGTTGAGACTACCCGAAAAGGCAGATGAAGAAGGGTAGTAGGGGGTGGGAGGAGGGGGCAAAATAAAATTTATTTCGTTTTCTCATTTAAAAGTTTCCGGAACTGAGAGCTTTCGGGTGAAGCAATGAAAAAGAAATCAAAAAATTTACGACGTCGAAAGGTGTCTCTTGCGCCAAATCTACTAGACTAAACTTTTCAGATCTTCTTTTCTTTCTTTTTACTTTCATCTGGGGGGCTGTATTAAGAGTGAAGATAGTTTGAACAAAACTTTTCACTTCTATGAAAGGAAAGAAGAATTAACGATCGACCTCACGCCATTTTCGAATCGAGTTCTCTTCACTTTTCTCTTTTCTTCCTTCGTTCTCGAGTTTCCACCGTTTCATTTTTTTGATTTTCACTTCCGGAATAAAACTAAAGCTAATTGTTGCTTGTTTGACTTATTTTTACTCTTCCGGTTTCTTCCTGACTCGCTTCTTTGCCTTTCTAAATTGTATCCCGTCAACTTGATGGGTATATAATCAAACCTTAGAGACCTTTTCTCGAACTTTGGACTTTACCTTCTTCCTTCATCATTTCTACAATTTCCTGGTAAACCTTTTCACTGATAGATTGTAAATAAAGGTGATGGAGTCGTGTCTTGATAGGTTTCCTACGCTACCTACCCAAGTCACGTGATGTTGCTCATCTTAGTCGCAACACTGACAACCTTCGAAGTTTGGAACCAGTAAGAAAAACTCCCACAGCAAGACGTTTCATCTTTCAAAATAGAAAAAGGCGTTCTAGGAAGTGACATAACTATTTATTTATCCACAAAAGAACCAAATATTGATTTCATTATCTGAATAATAGATAATGGTTGGTTTACATTCTAAATATAAGCAAAACAAAAAATTTAAACTGCGATTTCGGGATATGAGAAGTTTCACAAATTAATTTTCTATGCAAAAATATTTCAGTGTTTCTTTCATTTGCTGTCTTCTTTTATCTACCAGAAGATTATCTACTTTTCCACTCTCCTCTCTCTCTCGTTCGACAAACTATGTGTATTGATTTTTGATATGATAAAACTCCAACGTTTCATTAGAAAAAACTTACTTTGATATAATTATCTGGCTATGTATAAAAGAACTGAATATTAATTTTATTATCCAAACAAGTTATATAATAGATAATAGGGGGTTTACATTCCAAATATAAACAAAACAAAACAATTTAAATTGCGATTTTGGGGTTTGAGGCGTTTAATATATTGAAATTACTTTTTTGGGAAGCATTAAAAATAATTTTTAATAATAACTACCTTCATTAGATAATTTATCTAGCATATTTTTATGAAATATTATCATTTTGTGAATATTTAAGTTACTTTGTTTTCAGAGGAAAATATTTCAGTGTTCAATTGCTATCTATTTCCAATATAAAATGTTTAAATAGATAATACTACACTAGATAAAACAACAGGTCTTTGGTAGAAATTTTTGAGATGGGGGCAGGGGAAAGGAGAAAATGGAAAGGTTTTAGAACTCGGAATTAAGGTCTAAACTACGACTTGCTCTGACATCAGATAATTATTTATTTATCTACAGAAGAACAGAATAATAATTTTACTATCCGCATAACTGAATTAGTAGATAATGGCTGGTACATTCTAAATATAACCAAGCAAAAAAAATTAAATTGTGATGTGGAGTTCATTTTTTGTGAAAAAGCATTAAAGATAATTTAAATAACTACCTTCATTAGATAATTTATCTAGTATATCTTTCATGAAATATTATTATTATTATTATTGTGAATACTTGAATTAGTTTGATTTTAAGAGGAAAATATTTCGGGGTCGTTTCAATTAATGTCTGTTTGTATTAGAAAATGTTTAGATAGATAATACTACACTAGATAAAACAACAGGTTTTTGGTAGACATTTTAAGGTAGGGGCGGGTGGGGGAAGGAGAGAATGAAGAGGTTCTTGAATGCGGAATGAAGGTCTAACTCAACGAGGTGAAAATTTATTTGGAAAGGAAACCGTTGGAAAACATTGAACAGAGTTTTGAAAATTTGTGTGTTGGGGTTGAAAAACCGGAAGTAGATAAATACCAGTAGAGTTTTGATTGCATTGAACTAAACAAAAATTTATTTCCTACTGGATAATACGACAACATAAGTTCCTTCACTACAGCTAACAGATTACAAAACGGTTAGGCGAGGACGAACCTAAACGACTTTGATGTTCTTTTAAAATACGAAATCTAAGAAATTTACTAAAGAAAGTTCTGAATAAATAAATTCAATAGATAAAGGTAAAAGAGATAAATAAATAGATAAATGAAACGAGAGATTCCGCTTGTAAGCATTCACGAACAAAACCAAGAGTCAGAAGTGTAGAATAGATAAGGACGATTCAGGTTCTAATGATCGAAATCTCTTCCCTGCAGTTACGTGTCGTGCCTTAGCGACGCTCCTGCGCAACTGTATACTTAATTAAAACAATTTTCCATTTCCCGGAAAATCTTCATACATCCAACTTATTAATAAAAGGACAAAGGAAAAAGCTGTCGAATAAATTTAGAAAAAAGCGAAAGAGACCCGAGAAGAACTACAGCAACAACCAACCGCCATTTTTGTTCCGAGGCCTTAAACAATTACCTAGAACCTGGAAATGAAACCTTTCGTTCTCGGTTCTTTTCGAAATTTTTTTTTTCGAAACAGCAATCACGTCATCATGACACGAACGAACGAGAGACATTGTCACAATGAAGTAGATAATTCTCTTTAGACAACTTTTTTTTTTATTGTTGTGTTGGAGAATTTTTAATTTATGCGAACGGTTTTAATTAAAACGTCAAAAAAATTTTTTTCGAGAGATGGTGTATATAAATAAAGTTCAATAGTCGTTATCTGGGAAGCGTTCAAAACGGTTTATCTGTAGATAGTCGTTTGTTTCACTCCCTTTCCATGGAGTTAAAATTTTTTGTTTTGTTTGACGGAGATCCTTTTATTAAATCCGTTCGGTTCGTTGATTACAAGTTTTTCGGGACGAACGGTAAACCAATTAAATGAGATAGAAGAATCGATTAAATGACTTCGCGATGGGCCTGAAAATTTTCGTGTTTTAGCTAATTTATCTACTACTCCGATTTATCCAGGTATATACGAATTGAGATTAGGCTTACAAGGTTCCGTTCTTGTTGCTGATTCGGTTTCTCTTGAGAGTTACATATAGCTAACTAATTAAATATTTATGATTGGTCTTAAATACTTGATTTA
Source organism: Columbicola columbae (assembly GCA_016920875.1). Classification (NCBI taxonomy): domain Eukaryota; kingdom Metazoa; phylum Arthropoda; class Insecta; order Psocodea; family Philopteridae; genus Columbicola; species Columbicola columbae. Next base: position 12,215,374 of record JADMLL010000008.1, read on the forward strand.
ATTGCAAATTAATGTAAATTATTTATCTACTCAAAAAATGTATCAATTTTTCACTATGAAAACTATCAACTTATCTCTAAAAAGAACAGAGCCAAAGAAGCAGATTCGGTAGTCCTCTCAGTAGAATACTCAAACTTATATGGTTAAAATAATTTGAACCCACCTTCCTGTTACTTTATTTAGGAGTAAATTATCTACTTATCTACTTTATTATTTGTGCAATCTGGTTGAAAGGATTGGATAACAATTTTCACGACTCACCAATCAAATCATGTTGTGTCGTCACTCGAACCAATAAGACTTTATTATTATTGTTAATTTACAAAATCGTCTATAATTAGAATAAATAATTATTATCTACAAAAGGATTAAAGTTCAGTTGTGTTAAGCTATTACTAAGCTATAATTTTTATCTATAATCTCATAAGGTCCTAAACTTTGCAGGAAAACAATTTTGTTTCTAGCAAATCTATGATCGAGGTCTTAAAATACTTATAGTTTTAACGAATTAAGCAAATTTTAGTCTACATGAGGCTAAAGATGCAGAATAAGCTTCTTTCTCACCAGCCTGAGCTTTCTAGAACCGCATTTCCGCTTCCTGTTCTAAAGCCGTCTATTCATTAATCAGCCAGAACAGCAAACAACAAAACAACAACAACGACTTGAGGCAAACTCGAGTGAAAATAGCCACGAACACCCACATTGCACCGCGAAAACACGCCAATACGACCATTTCTCGACATTGGTTAACGTGTTCACTTCCTTTTCCTACCGATGTTTATCTACTTCCGGTTTTTCAACCCCAACACACAAATTTTCAAAACTCTGCTCAATGTTTTTCCAACGGTTTCCTTTCCAAATAAATTTTCACCTCGTTGAGTTAGACCTTCATTCCGCATTCAAGAACCTCTTCATTCTCTCTTCCCCACCCGCCCTACCTTAAAAATGTCTACCAAAAACCTGTTGTTTTATCTAGTGTAGTATTATCTATCTAAACATTTTCTAATACAAACAGACATTAATTGAAACGAACCCCGACATAGTTTCCTCTGAAAATCAAACTGATTTAAACATTCACAATAATAATAATATTTCATGAAAGATATGCTAGATAAATTATCTAATGTAGGTAGTTATTATAATGAATTATCTTTAATACTTTTTCACAAAAAATGAACTCCACATCACAATTTAATTTTTTTTGCTTGGTTATATTTAGAATGTACCAGCCATTATCTACTAATTCAGTTATGCAGGTAAAATTATTATTCTGTTCTTCTGTAGATAAATAAATAATTATCTGATATTAGACCATGATTCTGCATTCTAGACCCTTTCCATTTTCTTCTTTCCCCCTGCCCCTAACTTAAAAATTTCTACAAGAACCTGTTGTTTTATCTAGTATAGTAGTATCTATTTAAACATGTCATATTAGAAATAGACACCATTTAAAACTGAAATATTTCCCTTTGAATACAAAGTAACATAAATATCTGTTGTTTTATCTAGTATAGTATTATCTATCTAAACATTTTCTAATAGACATTAATTGAAATGAATCCAAATATTTTCTCTGAAAATCAAACTAATTTAAATATCACAATAATAATAATAATATTTCATGAAAGATATACTAGATAAATTATCTAATGAAGGTTGTTATTATTTCAAATTATCTTTAATGCTTCAAAAACAAAATTAATTTCAATTTATTAAGGGATTAAAATCTCCACATCACAATTTAAATTGTTTTGTTTTTGTTCATATTTATATTTTAAACCAACCATTGTCTATCAATTAACTTATCTGGATAATAAAATTGCGTTCATTTCTTTTGTGGATAACCAGATAATTATCTCACGTCAGAGCAAATTTTTCCTGATGAAGCGTTGGAGTTTTTCAGGAATCGAAGACAACACTGAAATACAAAGTAACCTATATATTTTAAAAAATCATAATAACGTTGTATATATATAAGATAGATAATTTGTCTAATGAAGTTATTATTACAAATTATTTTTAATGCTTCACAAAAAATTAACTTCAATTTATTAGACGATTCAAATCCTGAAATCGCAATTTAAATTGTTTTGTTTTGTTTATATTTAGAACGTAAACCCACCATTATCTACTAATTCAGTTATTCGGTTAGTAAAATTATTATTCAGTTCTTTTGTAGATAAATAAATATGTCCATAGAAGGCTTTTTCTATTTTGAACGATGATACGTCTTGCTGTGGGAGCTTTTTCATATCGAAAATCAATTCACATAGTTTGTTGAACGAGAGAAAGTGAGTGGTAAAAGGAGAAAGTAGATAATCTGCTAGATAAAAAAAAGAGCTGGAAAGAAAAACTCGTGGGACGAAAGTGAAACTCCCCCTTTGTTCTCTTAAATTTTTTTTCTTCCTCTTGTCTCCAACTCGCTATAGCTTTCTCTTCTCTTCAATCAATACAAAAAAAACTTTTCGGAGGTTCGAAAGCGCGACGACTTCATTAAGACTTTAAGACTTTTTTTCTGTTTGAATAAGAAGAAGAAGAAGGAGGAGGAGGAGGAGGAGGAGTGGGAAGAAGAGAAGAGAGAGGAAGAAGAATTAACATTCAAAACCGAGGGAAAAATCTAAAAGGTATAAAAGTCATTTTAATTTCAATTAAGACGTAATGGAAAATTTATTTTACAAGTGGAAGGAGATAAAAGGAGAAAAGAATGGAGGATGAGTTTTCGTGTAAGTAGAAAACTAGTTAAGGAGCTTATGAAGTGCTTGGAAATCGACAGAGTTTCTTCCTCCTCCTCCGATTTCCCGTTTCGCTTCGATCTTCTCTCTGGATTTTGAAAGAAAATTTGCCGAAAATTCTCTCCTCCTAGTCGACAGTTTTTCCACTCAAAGCTTTCGAATGAGAATTTGAGTTTCATACCCCGTGACACCAATGTGACCCAATAAATACCCGTTGTTGGTGATTTTCTACTTGTTTTAGAGGTTTCGGAGATATTTCAAACGAAAACCAAACCGTGACACAGACTCTGAGTCTCCAGACAAAAGTTTACAAGAAGCTTTCGAAAGTCAATTAGCGGTTTTTGAAGAAACGAATCCAATAATCTGCTTTAGTATGAAGAGAACAATCATTAGAGTTTGTAAAAGTCAGAAGAAATTGCTTGATTGGTGTGTCACAGATGCTGTACTGTAGGGAAGAGAGAGAAAGACGACGAAGGTGAGTTTTAGACAAAGTCATTTATTACATCCAAATCAGCGAGCTTTTAACAGACAGCAGACAATCACCAACAGCAGTGAGGAGGATAGTATCACTGTGATTACTTGAAATGAGGTAGTGTGACACTCTAAATACTCATCTTTGATGGTTTTCTATTCGTTTCAGAAATTTGAGAATATTGTAAATGAAAGCAAGATTGTGCCACAGGCTCAGAGGTTCACTAAAAGTCTACAAGAAGCTTTCAGAAGTAAATTGATGGCTTTAGAATCATCGTTGTTAGTGAGGATCAGGAGAAGATGGCTGCTTGATGTGTCACAGATGCTGAAGAGAGATAGAGATGGAGCAAAGAAGGTAGGCAAGATTTCGTCATTTCTTACATTCAAACACTCTATCAAGGTTTTTAGTTGAGAGACAATGAATCAAACGCTATATTATAGCTTATAGAGCTCTATACAATGAGTTAAAGAAACTATAGTCGGTGGGTTTGTTTATTCAATTCCCACTCACCAATTAGGAGTCGACTTTCTTCTTCTCAAGAACATCTCCCATTTCCTGCAGGAAATTTGTTAGGTGTAACATCCCCTCGCCTTCCACCTCGTCCCCAGCCACTCTCCTCTCCCAAAGAAGAGGAAAATTTAGAAGTTATACAGAACATAAAACTCCCAGAAGACGGAATTTAATTTGACAAAAGGGAAAGAAAAACAGGTTTTCCAATTAACCCGAGTTAACTCGTCTGCGAGCGTAAAAAGAGACGGGAAACCAAAACTTGGGGAAAAAGTTTTTATTTTGTTCTGTTCGGTTGCATCCCCTGACATGTATTAATCGAGGGCGAAATCTCCAGAGGCGGAAGGAATATAGAAAGAAAGAAAAATCCGTAACAGTAGAAACTCCAGATTTCACGCGGAAATATTTATTCACGCTAATCTGCTTTCTTTCTAATTAATGAGGAAAAGGAACGAGGAGATGGGAAGAAGTTTCAGCAACCTCTCCTGGAGTAGAGGAAGAGGAAAGAAGAGAGGAGGAGGAGAAAGACATAAAATAAATAAGTAGATTCGATGGGTGGAATTTAACTAAATACTAAAATGACTGACGAAAAAATTATTTTTGAATGATTCTGACATTCTCTCCTTTCTGTCTGCTGCCTCTTTTGGCATCAAGTCTCTTCATTCACTCCCTGCCTCTCGTTCAAGTCTGTCTAAACCTCGGCCAAAGGAAACTTTAATTTCAATAGCAATTGCTTTGTGTGTTATTGACATGTTTCTTTTTTTGAAGCTTTTTGTGTGTGTGTTCCGGAAGAGAAAGGAGGGAGACGGAGGTTTGTGGGTGAAAAGCAGAAGAGAAAAAAAAGGATCAAATACACACTTGAACGAACACTTTCACAAAATTCTTGGATTTATTTTCTCCGAAAAACCTTTCACCCGGCAACATCTAATTTGTCTTATTACGGCGTGATGTGTATACCGGGAGGGGGGGTAGAAGGACAGAAAGAAGTCTGGGATAGTCGGTAGCGTGAAATGTCTTTCCATGTTGAAACCCAGTTTTGGGGTTTGGAGGGAAACGAACCTCTTAAGTCTCCCTTAATCGAGATTGCTATCGTAAATCATTTCGAAGGGAAAAAGGAATCTCCTCGAGAATACCTTGGAGTGGTCATTTAAACAAATCTCCGAGGAAGAATGGTTTTCCCAATTTTCCGTATCGCCCTCCGACATCGGATGGAGGAGGAGGAGGAGGTTTTGTATATGAGTTTAACGGGAGAGAAAGAGAAAATTAGTCTTTGTTGTTTTAACCCCGTGACCTTTAAGAGCTGTTTGTTTTATGAGTGGATGTCGCAAAAGGGATTTTATCTCTTCCTCTCCCATCTTTGATAAAATAAAAATTTTGGGAAGTTCGGAGGTTTTCCTTATCCTCCATCTTGAGAAAGATTAACACAATGAAGAAATGTGCTTGACGCAAAACTCAGAACCCGCCACGGTTGCTGTTGTGAGAAACAACTAATTGGAGATACTGAGACGAATGCGGTTTTCCCAAATTACGTGACTTGGATAGACAAAAGAACATCATTCTGGGAGGTGATACTAAAAAAGCAGAACTGTTCCTCTAGTTATAAAGTACTGATATAGAAAACATATTAATAGATAATATTTAATATATGTGTAGTTCTCAAGCTGTACAAGTCTTCGATTCAGACACAGTATAAGTTATGCTAGCTGTCTGACAGAAAATAAAAAAATGTTAAGCAGATAAATTCTCAATTAAGATACCGAAATAGATAAACTTATCAAATAAGACAAGACATAAACAAAATCCCTCAAATGGACAGCAAAACCAGACTAGAATTCTGTTGAGGGATTTGATTTAAGGCAGAAATCCGACTCACAATTGGTGTTAGTCATTGTAGTGACAAATCTCGGTAATGTTGGCAGTTCTACGACGTCAGCAATTCTTCCCCACATCAAATTCCCTTTTCGATAGCCCAAAACAACTTTCAAAAAGATCAAAATGCTGTTGGATCGTACACCAGATAGGTTCCTTATTTATTAAAAGAGAGAAATCGTCGGAAGTGGTCGGGATTGACGTTAATCTAATTAGGATGGTTTGAACTCAAGACAACAAAAACAACAGGAGGAGGAGGAGGCGGAAACAACACGACCGGAAATCAATTTAAATTCTTAACAGCAAACAGGAGGTGAGAAACTCTCATTAAAAGAGACAGATCCTCTCGCGAAAATTCTCACCCACTTTTAATATTTATTCAGCTAATTCATGGAGGAAACAAAACCAAAAAAGCACATTCCCCATACATCAAACTTGTATCCCGTTCCAGAAAGTGAGTGAATAAATCAAAGGCTGTTGGCGAAGGGAGGGAGGTAGGGGAGGAGGGAAATTCGATTGAAAAGGATATGCGGGTTTCAGGAACCCGTTACAAAGAGTATCGAGAACCGAAGCGGAAGCATGGATTTCCAACACCGACGGGAAATAAAAGCGGTTTTCATATTGATTTACGGAATTGTTGAGTGGATTCTCGTGTTGGATTTTACTCCGGACAGGCCGCCTTTTGCTCCTCCTCCTCCTCCTCTGGTACTTCCTCTTCCAACAGCTCGCGTCTCATTGTGTGAACCCTTGATTTGAGTCCCGTCGTCCGATTTCAGTATGAATAATCTCTGAGAAAATCATCTCAAACCAACGCTTCCGCCTCCTCCAGTTTTCTTGCCACCACCTTCGAAACATGGTGTCTTGAGAAATGGAAGCCCATTTATATCTACCCAGAAGGATATTTTTTGTTTTTGACTCTGGAAAAGTTGAAACAGAAAGAAATATTCGTGGGAGGTATGGAAGAAGAGAAGGCAATAGGCGAGGGTTGTCTTTCTATTTTGATCGAAATCTTTCCTTCGTTTTGGTTTCCTTTTTTAGGGTTGAGTAGGTACTTTGTTTTGTCCGTACGATTATTTAAAACAGATATTTGGAAAGTCTTAACAATTTTGCTGACGGAAACCGAGGATATCATATACAGAAAGAAAGCTGCCGATTTATACACTTGAACTCGCCAACAACACTTCTAGTAATCTCAGGACTTTCACACAAAAATCTTCTTAGTCACGTGACGAACCCCAACCACCTCAACACACTTTAAAAACTGACACAAAAGACAAAAGAATTTCATAAACAAACAAACAAACACCGCCTACTTGAAAGTTTAGAACGAAAACAAAAGAAAATCTTAAGGAAAGCCTCCTTAAAGAAAACAGATCACTCAGACAACGACGAAATGAAAATCTGTACCAACAAACCACGAGAATCTGAGAGAAAGTAAGAAAACTTACAGCTTTCTAGAAACTAGACCTCAGTCTAAAAAGAGCTAAGAGAAACCATCCAAAACAGATCGAAGATGAGCAGAATAGCAAAAAGACAGCTCACACCGAGTACAGTGTCTTTATTGGCACAGTGTAGTCCTCAGGCACACTAAACCACATTAAAAACTTTCTAAATTCATCAAGAAGACATGTGAAATGTGTGACTGTTCTTCTCTTCACCACAACCCCCAAAGAAGTCTTAAAACAACCCCTAAGTCTGATAAAGAAAACGAGTCAGGGTGTAACAATCATAAAAAATAAGTTAAAATCGATTTATGACTTGGAGGATGAACATAAAAACCATATCAACCGATATTCAGGAAGTAAAACGATCTTTCATCCCTCTTCTTTCACCCCCAAGCTTCATCCCTCTCCCACAGCCTATTTCTTTCTGTTATAATGATCGCTTTAAATAAATCAAACGACAGACGACAGGACGAATTTACGCCAGTTTAAAAGAAATTTTCCATAATTAAAGTGATTAATAGTTTACTATGATATTAATTATATATTATTTATAAACTAATAGTTATAGTATAAGTTATAATTTGGTTTTTCGGTTTTTGAGTATAATAGGACTTGGGTGGGAACTCAAACTTTGAACTGTTATCTTCCCCGTCAGACGTTTAGATCTATCACACAACAACCTCCAGGCTTCGAAAAAAATCTCTGTTCAGATAAATAGATAGATAGATAAATAAAGAGGTTGACAAATGGGAAAGAAAAAGATAATCCAAAGACATCCTCAATTCATTAAATCACTTAAAAGGTTTCCCACAAAATCCTTCTCGAACGACACTCACAGAGTCAAACCGTAACTACTTCTCAATCATTTCGGGAAAAGAGATGAAGAGCAGGGGAGGGGAGGGAAAAGCTTTTGACGACCATTTTCCCTTCGTCTTAGGCGGTTTCCTCAATGGATTTCTAATTTTCCTCTCTCGAAACACAAATCGAACATCTTGAAACCGGACGATATCATCTCAGCTCATTCCGAAAACGATTTCCGACCAACAGGAAGAAGGAGAAAAAGAAAGAAGGAAAGAAAAAGAAATTCGGTCAAATACAACAGGAAGAGGGAAGGGAAAAGAGAGAGGAGAGTGAATGAAAGCCGTCATGTGGCGAATGAGTTTCTGTATGAATTATTCGGTGTTAACTATTCTGGTCTCGCAATCTGGTGCCACGAACCGGACACAATGCTCTGTTGTAATTTCTCTGTCTCTCGTATTCATTTGCATAATCAAAAAGACAGGGGCGGGCGGGGTGAGGCCCCAAAACAGGGAAAAAATGGAATAAGTAATGTTTGCAGTTTATTTTTTAATGTAAACTGCTACCACGTTCGGCCTGTAGATCCGCCTTTCTCTCCCTGTGATCTATTATTAATCATTTCCGGAACGATTAGTCGTTTTTTTTTACAAAAAGCTCGCTGTTGTTTCAAAGAAGACGAAACGTCAAAAAACGAAACACTGACTTGAAATTATTTTTCCCCACAAAAAGAGAAACAGGAAAAAAGGAAAGAAACAAACTGACAATCCTCTTCAGGTATGACATGAAACAAGCACGAAGACCAAACAAAATGATAATAAAAAAAAACAGCGGAAGCGGAAATGGAAGGAAAACGACAAAACTGAAAGCTCCTAACGAGAAATAAAATAAAAAATAATAATAATAATACAATTTGTCAAAAACCGAGAACAATGTCTTCCATTTCGAAATAATTTTTCATTTTGAAGGATTCCGTACCGAAAATACTTTCTCATGGAAGGTAACAAAAAAACAGCGACTGAGGAACAAGTCACGTGACTTGGATGGACAGATATAGGTCATCCGAGAAAATGAAACCGAAATGGAAACGGGAAAAGTAAATGAGAAGGGTTTAGGTGGAATACCTAGTCGTAATTGGAATGAGATGGAGGATGGGTTATAGGGTGATGGTGAGAAAGCTGGAAGAGTAAGATCATGTGACCAGAATGAGTAGATAAAGAATTTTTTGTAGAATGGATGTGAGAGAAAGAGAGGAAGACAGGGAAGAGGATAGACAAAGGGAAAAATAGAGAAAGAGAAGGAGAGAGTAGGAAAAAACAGAAAGTGAGAAGAAAGGAACAGGAAGAAGAGAGAGAAAAGGAAGAAAAGAAAAAGAACAAAGAAAAAGAAGAAAGGAAGAGAAAATCAGAACGAGAGAGAGAGAGAGGAGAATAAAAAGAGAGACGAAAAGAAAGAAAAGAAAATTCTCAAAATTCAGAAAAGTACAGTAAAACAGTCACGTGACCAGTATGAGAACATCCAGATCACCATTTTAAATTTTGATCAAACAATTATACTTTATTCTGTTGGTTTTTTCAAACAGATCCTTCTGTTGTAGACAGAAAGTGACAAAAAACTCACCACAGCAGCCACAAAACAAAGGCAGAAAGAGATTTTGTAACTAGAAAAATTTTCCAACCTCCGACAGCAACAAATTCAGGTATTCAAACGTAAAGAGCCTTTAAATTTGGCTTTTGATTTCGTTACGAAATTAAATCTTACAGACTATATATTAATATAACCGAAAACTATCTAAATATTATATATATTTTACAATAAAAGTGATAAATTGGGGCGAATATATAAATAATCCCCGGCGATTATTCATAATAACCAACTAAACTTGTTAAATGTGACAGAATCCTAAACATTTATCAAATTTACCGGCTAGTTTGTAAAATCTCCAACTCATAGTGGAGAGTTTAAACAAGTTTTCTCAGTTTATGAATTAAATATTTTATAAACTACCCGGTAAATGTGATAAGTATTCAGTGATTTATCACATTTACCAGGTTTAGTTGGTGATTATGAATAATCTCCAGGAATTATATATATATATTAATATATAGCCTGTAAGATTTGATTTCGTAACGAAATCAAAACACAAATTTTAAAATCAGAACACAAATTTAAAGCCTCTTAGGTTTAAATACCTGAATTTGTTGCTTTGGGAGATTGGAAGTATATATATATATATACCCGTTTGATTAATCACTTTTACCGTGACCTATATTAGGCCTAACCAATAGAACTCAGATTATTTTTCCAGTCTGCGTAATACGTTTCAAACAGAAGGAGTTTCCATCAATCCAATCAAAAATTTTACTGCCGAAAAAGCAAAATGAAACAAAGATGTCGGAGAGAGAGAGAGAGAGAGAGAATCAAAAAGCAATTCAAGGTAAACCTAACAAAATTAAAAATGAAAGAAACAGCAGGAAAAAAAGAGAAAGAGAGAGAGGGAGAAAGCTCTGGAAAGCTTAACGATTAAAGAAAGACTTCGATTTTCACGGGTTAGCGGTAAACCGATGAAGAAACCGGATGGGGAAAAGGAGGAAAGAATAGGAAACGGAAATGGAGAGGAGGGGGTAGGAGGACAAGGGAGGAAACTTTTCACATTTGAAAAATTTTTTTTCGTTCTGTAATGTTTCGCTTCATTGTGGAAACAAAGCAGCTGGTGCGGTCAATCTGTTACACCCTGTATTTAAAAGGGATTCCAATTTTCATTATGAAGAATAATTTCCATCCTCTCTCTCACCCCCTACGCTACTACCACCACCATCACTACCCCCTCCCGCCACCCTTCACCGCCTTCCAGTTCTTCCTTTCTCTTTTCCTTTCTCCCTCAATTGACCCTCAGCGAAACCATTAAATGTATGAGGTAGAAAATATGGAAATTCCTCCTTTTCGGGACTGAAAATTTTTGGTTTTCCGTTGGAATAGACTTCGGATAAATAATTTCGCTCTGGTCCCAGAACAATTCGAGATGGAGGTCCTTTTTTATGTTGTTTTGTTTAGGCGCGATTCTAATTCCTCTCCTGCACTCTCACGCACTCATACTTTTAACTGTATTGTGACGTCGTTGGACATATCGATCCACACTATGAACTGTTTGTTGTTTGGGCGTTTTTGGTCTTTTTTTGTTTGTTTATTGTCTTCTCCTGCCCCCGCCCCCGTCCTGAAGATTAAATAACGTATTCAGCAGCCTTGAGTGGCTGTAACTACAGCAGTAATCCCTTTGTCACATGAATTCCTTTTATTCTCTCCCATGTCATTTAATGATCCTACATATCACAATCGAGATCTGTTGGGCTATGTTTAAAATTTTTTGCTGTCGTAATTATTTGATGGAGGGATTTCACTTGTTTTACTGACCAATTTCTGTGGCTATTATTTGATACAGTTCAGATTTCTTAAAATGACTTCTTGGTGCAATTAGAATTTGTTTTGATTGCTGATGATGACGATGAGCTTTAGCAACACGAAACTTTCTACAATGACTTTTCTTGTGGTCTCCTCAAACCTTTTTTAAGATAATTTTTTCTGGTATAGTTCTGTGTGTACCATACATAGATATCCCGGTAGCACTGGTAGGTAGTACTAGTAGGCGCTAATTTTTTAGATTATGGGTATGAAAAGTTTCTGCCCAGACCCGATCCCCCCACCACTACCGGGAGCTAGATGGAGAGATATACCAGAGAGAGTGCTAATAGGACTATACTTCAGTCTCTGTCCCAAAAGTTGACAAAGTTAGATGGCGTGTGGGAAGAAGACAAAGAACAGAGAGAGAGGGAAGAGTATGAAAATTGTGAACTGATCAAATAGTTTTTTTGTTAAATTACTCCGGGAACTTTTGGGACAGATTCTAAACCAACGGTTGACATTTTTTCATTAGTTTCAATGTAACGTTTTGCTGTGCTAATTGGAAGAACTCTTCACGTATCAGCAAAGCTCTCTGATGGAATAACAAAACAAGAACCCAGAAAAATCAGATATAACATTGTAAGGATTATCATTTAATTTACTACAAACGACTACAACGTGATATCACGTACAGAAGACCAAAAACAGCCCAAAAAGTTGAAAAATTATGAGACAGCATGGGCTAACCGGAAATCACTTTGATTCATAACGAAACAGCCAAAAATAAATTCAAACCAAACAAAACCTAAAAAGAAGAAAGATTGTAGATAACGACAGCAGAAAGCACTGTTCACCAGCACTTATACTAAAATTAGTATAATATTATTGAATAATATAAAAACTAGAACCGGAAGTGAAAAAACCGCACCAGGTGAAAGGGTAAAATAATTAAGTAAGTCCAAAAGGGATGGGAAATATTATAAAAATGGACAGGATTGCTGTTGGCTCAATAAATAGCCCACGTGACTTGTTTAACAGTTGGTTCTCTCGTCTATAAATAGCCAGCAAAGTATAACCGGGAAAAGTGTGTATGTTAAATTGTTCCTCATTCATGTTTCCGTTTTCTGGGTCGTGTCTATGTAAAAATCAGGTAGAAAGCTTAAACCCGTGTAAGCTCAAAGGTAGTAAGCTTAGATTAACCCAAATCAAGACAACAACAAGAGATTCGACCAAATTTTTCTCTCCAAACCGTCAACAAAAGAACCTTGATTCAAGGTCATTGCGCCCAAAAGCTCGGAAAACTTTTTAAAATTCTTAACAATAACCCGCAATCAGTAACGGACAAACACCTACACGGAGAGAATACCGGGGGGGTCGGCCCCAAACCACTAGACATGTGCAAGGGCTTTAGAATGTTGAAGACGTGACACGTTTTCCATGCACGAATCGAAAGTCGAAAAAATAAAAAAAAAGAGCAGCCCGACAACCGGTTCACCCGCCACGTTTCCCTGCCCTTCCCTCCTGCCCAGAGAAATTTGTATGAAAAAAACTTTGGGAGAGAAAAACGGGGGCAGAAAAGCAGTAAAAGAAACCCGAAAATAAACCGCAACGGAAATCAATAATTGCCTGATTTCTCCGGGGATTTTCTATTTTCAAAAAGTATGAAGAATTTTTTTTTCCCGAGCTTTCAATTTTACAACCTATAATCAAATCTAACACCTGCAAAACATAACTTTCTCCGGCGAAATCGCGTTCGACGCGTTCAACTTGACGAAGCTTAAATTTTCCAAAAATGAAAACCCTTTTTTTCTTTCGAGGACAATTTCATTTTTAGAGTCTGCATATTTCTTTGCCCTCCTCCCTCCCCCTCCTTCTCTCCTTCCTCATCTTCTCCTCCAACTCCTTCTTCCGCTTTTTCCTTGCTGTCACCGTTCGGTAGGTAGAGCTTTTGGAAAGAGGAAAAAGTTAGCGTTTTGCGTGGGGTAAGATTTTTTTGCGTCGCTTTCGGAAAAGAAATTTCTTTTCCTTTCTTCCTCCTAAGCTCATGTGGAACGCTTTCCCACACTTTTCCACTCTCTCTTTCTTGTTGCGCTTTTTCTCTCCCCTTTTGCTGACGAAAATTCAAATTTCCATCGAAAGCTCGATAGAAATTGATCGAAAGATGACTCGTGAGGAGTTCTAAACAGCTCATCTTAACCTTAGGTTTCGTTATCCATACCTTTCGGCCCAACTACCTGTCTGGAAGGAAAGTTAAGCTGTTGGTAGGACTGCTGACGGGAGAAAGGACAGGAAGTAGGTGAGAAAGACAAAGACGAGTAGGAGAGGAAGGAGGAGAGGAAATGTAAAAGGAAAGTAAGGTAACGAAGGACTCAAGGATAACCCTAAGAAGAAATGGAGATCTTAACACTAAACCTACCAGACCGGGTCAATTGACCCATCGTATGGTTTTTATGGGTTTCAAATAGAATAAGCTCGAAAACTGAATTCTAGGATTCAGAAATTTGGGACAGTTTACAAATTTTGACCAATCTTTGCATATCAAAAACCCAACAGCTTGGAATAGGACTAACACCTGCAAAAAGTGTGCAGTATTTATGACATGAATTTTATAAAATGAATCCTCCAAAACAGTGTGCCATATTTATGAAGCTGAACATAATTCATAGTCGTCAGATTTTACTATAGTCTTGAAGGTAGGACCGATAACTGCGGGCTGTTACTTTGTCATATAGCTTGGGAACGACTGTAACAACACTGCTGACCAAGAATTTTGAACGGAAGTAAAGTGAAGACAAGGGACATTTGTTTTAGTTTTGAAAGTGGGAAAGTAGTCTCAGGAACAAATCCAAATACATCAAGTCAAGTTAGACACTGTAAATATTACAAGATATTAAGAAAGTTCATAATCAATACTGATATTAATATATATTCAAGTTATAATAGGAAATAAAAGAAAATTCGAAGATCGGTCAATGAACCAACCGCAGTAAGCAAGGCAGTGGTTTTGTGTTAAAAGAAAAAACCAAAAAGGATCAAACAACAAAAAACGACACACGGAAAGGAGATGAAAAAGAAATAATAGAAGCCAAAACCGGAAGTTGAAAGGAGACAAACAAATAGAAAAGATGTTGAAAAAAGAACTTTCCAACTTTCACGGCCATTTCTCCTCTGTTACCAACTTTAAAAGTTGAATCTCAAAGGAGTCATCCCTCAGGTATTCAACCTTCCTGCTTTCATCTACCTTGAGGCTTTCCTTTCACTTTCTTTCAACCGTTCAAAACCTTTTAAACCTCTCCTCTTTACCCCCTTCATCCATTTCCTCTTTTCGCTGTATTTGAAAATCACACAAAACTAAAATTCTCTTCCAGCCGGTGACAAAAGATGGAAAAAGGTTCTTGGAAATTTCCACGAAGTACTTTCTCTCTCACCCTCTTCGACATCTTCTCTCCTTTCGAACGACCAGAAGTCTTCGAGCTAAACTTTTAACAATCGAAAGATATAACAAGACCCAGTCACTCGAAAACTTTTCTAAATTCCTTCGCCATCTATTTATTTAGCAAATAAACGCGGAGATAAAAAAGGGAAGATGGATATATGAATAGATCAAATTCTGTGAGATTTTTTGTAGGTCCCTCTCTCTCTCTCCCTGCAGTCCCCACATCTCTCATCTTCTCAAAACCCTCAATTGATGGACTCAAGTTGTATCATGTGTGATGGGCGTGACCGTCTATTTTATTTTCACCTTTTTCCTCAGTTTTTCTTTTGTTCCTTTAAAATTCTTCTATCTCTCTTCCTCCTTCTCTCTCTTTCATTTTCCTCATTTTTAGGCTCGTTAGTTTACTTTCTACGTTTCTTCCTTTTATTTTCTGTAACTGTATAAAGCTCAGCGTGTTTTTGTAGATAAAACTTTTCAAAATGAAACTGAAAGCGGGGTCTGGGTGAGGAATTGACAAAAGGACACTTCAAAAGATAGAAAGAGTCCATCACCTTGTAAACCTTCAGAGTCACGAAGGTTAGAAGATTCTAAATGAATGTGCAACAATTTAATTTAATTTAATTGATTTAAGATAATTAAAAATAAATTAATTCCGCCATTTTGTGTCTGTTTGAACGGTTGCAAATAGATAATTCTACTGATCAAAATGTTGCCTGAAATTTCCCGAGAATATTTTGTGGGCTATTCTTAACCGACTAAAAACTAAATCAAACCCAGCTAACATTAATTCAAAATGGCGGACACAAGAAACCTTGAACGGACTCTGGAGAGTAAAAACCAACGTCAAACTATACCAACTTTACGGCAGGGGAATTGTAAGCGGTTTAAGGTTGCAATGACTTGGACACAACGGAATTATGTTAAACTACAGAGTAATACAGAAGCTCTCCTCCAAAAGCTCGAGGGGAGCAGTAGTAAGATCCCAAAAGCTGGAGGATGTAGAGTGGGATCTGAAGCGGTTGAGCATAACAAACTGAAAGAAACTCTCCCAAGGCTTGGACAGAAGTGGTTGGTAAGGTCCAGGTTCTACTATAGGAACCTTACCGTCAAGGGTGGCAGCAGGGTGCATACAAGTATACAAACACACAAACACAAATTATGACACCGTTTATACTGATTTACAGCAAAACAAAACTGATAGAAAAAATTGACAACAGCATTGACACGAAATACTCATCAAAACCGGTCATCGTGTTCACGTGCAAGTTCTGACTTGAGTTCACCAATTTCTAGAGCTTTTTACAGTCCAGAACGTCAGCACAATATCACTTCAAACACTGAAAATCAAGCTGAAACAGTTGGTGAGACTGAACTATGTTTAGAGTGATATCCCGTTGAGGCTTTTTTTACGCGGTTTGTACTAAACCCAAAAACTATTACTATTTACAACTTCAAACTTGTCCCTGCAGATGGAAACCATCATAATAAAAATTTAATAACTCAAATTAAAAATTTCTAATTAGCTCCAGAAACCGGAAGCTAATTTCTTGACTTTCGAAAAACCTTCATTCCTCCCTCTTCTCCCCTCAAAGAAAAATCTTAAACAGTATAATTTATAAATTTATAAAAATTTCAATTAACAATTCAAAAAAATGGAAATCACTTGAAACAAAAAAATTTTCCAAGTCGCTGACTAAATTTGAAATTAATTTTCTTCTTATCTGACACGATTTTTATTAATTAATAAAATTTAAATTATTAATTATTGTCCAATTATTTTATTAGGCAGTAACTAATTTCGTTTTCATGTAGTAATAAATTAGAGGCAAAAATTGTTGGGCAAGTGGAAGTTGTTTAAAAAGGCAACGTTGGTTTTTTAATAACAAAAAAATTTGAATTTCCCGCCAAATTTTCTTGTAAAAATCAATATCCGGTTTTGTGTAATTAGTTTAAATTGTTTATTGGTTTGTTGGAGGTTAGTTTGGTTAAATTTTGTCAACAGACTAGATGGGAAAGTTTGTTTATTATTTTTCTATGATTTATTGGGAATTCTAAGAAAACTCAGGAGATTATGTTTTGCTTATGTCAATTCCGCTCTTTTAATTTTTAAAATGTTTAATGGAAATTAAATTTTGGTTTTTGAGTTAGCTTTTTAGTTTGGACGATGATAGAATTAGTTTTTGTTGGTCTATCTTTGTTAGTCTTGTAATATTCTTTAGTCTGAAGTGTGAGATGCAGGAATTTAGACTTTTCCACGAGTTTTAGTGAGCTTTTCCAGGCGCCGTCGCTTTACTTTGCATTATGCATGACACGTCTTCATTAATTCCGCGCCTCCGTTTCAAGGCGCACTAAAAGACTTCTCAACCAGGTGCATCTCGTGCAAAAACATTATCTCACTTTCCAAGCGACGCCATTTTGTATGCATCAACCATTTTCCATCAGACCGTGAAATATTATATTATCGCCAAGGAGAAAAAACTGAGCATTAAAAATTGATAAAACTAAAAAAAGAAACTTAAGCGTTAAAAGCTTTACAAAAAAAGCTTTTTAAAAGTAAAAGCAAGTCAGACAGGTTCGTCTGTACGTAGACTTTCAAAACGGAAGCGGAAACGAATCGTCAATGCGACACCACGAGGCGGTAAATTTTATTAATTAACTCACGGCAAACACGACCAAGTCTCATAATCCGAATAAACAAAACCTTAATAAACCCGTTAATAAGGAATTAAATAGACCGGAAGTAACAATAGAAGATGAAAAACAAAAGGAAGAAGAAAACTGTTAGGTTTCCGGGAGTGTGGAAGTGAATAAAGACGTTTGGACGTCGTTTTGGAAAATATTCTTTTAAGAATGCTGTGGCTCTGGGAAATTCCTTCACCACCGCCTCTCTCCTTTTACTCTATCAGCAAAATACTTCGCCTACTTATTGATTCAGAAACGGATTTGCTTAAACCGGTTTTTTACTGCTGAAATTTTTTCCACTTTTTCTAGAAAATGCAATTTCCAAGAGAAAATATTTTATACTGAACGTCAATCCTGTGAATGAATTCGCTTCGATTTTGATACAGTTCTCTTCGAAATCCTGTAAAAAGTGTTTTATTTGTGACATTTGTTTTCTATCCGGCGGGAGAATTTTTATTTTTATTTATTTTTTCTGTCGCTATTCTTTGGAGAGGACGTGCGATAGTCAGGTTCGATGATCTGAGCTCCGTCAAATGGGATTACCTTTCTGTCTGCTTGGTGTGGCTTTCACGTTTTATTTTTATTTTTCTGTTGTGAGAGAGAAGCGGGGGAGGTTTATATAAATCAAAGTGTTGTGCAACGGATGACAAGGGTTTTTGGATCATCACAAAACCGGTTTTATAAATGTCAAAGTGAGTGTTAATAAAAAAAATGTGAGCTTATTGAGATGTTCTGATTGATTTGTAGGTTGTGAGGATGTTTCCGATTAGTTTCCTGAAGTAGAAGAGAGATGGAGAGAGGTGATCATACAGGTGTTACCTCTTCACGAGAAAAGAAAGTCGTATTGGATTGTCAAGAAAACCTCTGCAAGACAGAATTTTCGGATGTCTTACAATCTGTATAACAGGTAAAAAACTTAGACTAATTTGTAGGACATATACACACCTCAAGCGGAAGATCTGTGGTGTAGTGGCTAAAGCTCCAGACTAAGAAGTTATAGTCGCGAGTTCAAATCCTCCTCCCGTATCCTGTTATACCCAAGAAAGGATGAAAAACGGGATTAAAACTCAACTATAACTATAACTATATACAGTATACTCTTCAAATTCTGTTCATCCTTTTAGTTTCCTTCACAGAAAGAGAGGAACACAGAGTCGGAATTAGATGTAACAAATTTATTCTAAAATCTCTACAACGATATCTACAAACAACAGCGCTGTCCTTCAGATAGCCGTTCGAGTTACTTCGCTAATTTGTTATACTGCACTTACTGACTGACTGACTGACACTAGGTCGTATGTTCAATTTATATGCACTGAGTAGACTCTTTTCTGCAAATCTGAGCGCGTCTTTATGCAAGTTTCTGCATGTCTTTGTGACTTCTTTCTTACAAGTCTGAGCGTGTTGCGTTAGTTGCCACAGGAAGAAATACAACGTTTTAAAGAAGGAGGGAGAGAAAACTAAAAGAAGATTTGAAGTTTTTGGTCAGGATAACACTAACTAGTTTTCTGTCTCTTAAGATAAACCCCAGACTAAATACCTAGAAAACAGAACACAACCTATAAACTCTATAACAAGCAAGAAACAACACTAATAATGGAAATGGAATTTAAGAAGCAAGACAACTTCCTTCTAACAGTGTCGAAATTTAAGAAACACCAATTCAAAACCGGAAATGCAGCAAAACTAAATTTTATCCCTTATCAAACGCAAACTTTACCCTAAACTTTGAAATTTTGACTCAAAAACAGAAAATATGAACACAAGTACTCATTGAAGTATTTTGTCCTTACTTAAGTTCGTGATTCTTCTGTTAGAATCCAATCATTTCCGGTTTCAAACTAGTTTAGTTTTAGTGTAGTTTGGTTTAGTCCAGTTTTAATCCAGTTTTTCGCCCTTGGGTACAACAGGAGAAAGTCTCGGAATTAGGTGTGACAAATTTATTCCAAAATGTGTAGAAGAATATCTACAGAAAATAGCGCTGTCCTTCAGATGAGGAGGAGGATTTGAACTCACGACCATAACTTCCAAAGCCAGTACTTTAACTACTATACCAATTCTCCCGCATTTCCGGTTTCAAACTAACTCCAGATGCGCTTTATGACTTTTTAAAACCTTCGACACTTAATTTGGGGCAAGAAGGACCAAAGCAAAAAAGCATTTAGAATCTTTCAACACCTACAACTTTGGATCTGTTCCTGGAAGGTACACCGACTCAAAACCTAATTTGACAATAGTTAGTTATACTTATTTATAAACCGGAAATCAGATAGTTTGACTCATATTATTATTACCGACGGTAACCTCTACATTCCATATTTGTTAATCTTCGTTCATCTTCCTCCAGGGTCAGAGGAACTCCTTGTTAGCCATAATTCTGGTCGTCGAGGCTTCCTGTGGTTTCCTTTTTAGATCATATTTCCGTTGTGCGACTTCCTGAGTTTTTTCTTCAAGTCTTTCTACCTCTGTCTTGTTTATATTCGACACCTTAACCACCTGCTGCCAGTTCTTATCATATTTATATACTTCATCGTTTATTCTAAGCCTATTAAAGCTCAGAGTAGCTCTTAGTCATAAAACCGGAAACTCAAAAAAACTCCTCCATCACATTCTATCACTAGAATCGTTCACTTCTAGGGCCTCAAATTCCGGTCTGTGACTTTCAAAAAAAAATAAAATTCGAAACACTTCAAAATGGAGATGTAGGAATGAAACGATCGTAGAAAGTGGCGTGTTCAAAGCGTGCAACTTAAAACCAGTTCCCGAATGCATTAACTGGAAAAAGTAGTTCCAGTGGATGGCGTTCAGCTACGGATGCACGCCTAAAAGCTCTAGTAGAAAATTATTTCGAAACCGGAAATAAATCACCTAAATTGGTAAGGGAAAACTTTCACAGTCTCACGTATCACGGTTTTATATATCATTTTAAATTGTTCATTTTTTCCTTCTTCAAGTATTAAATTTAAAGATAAAAGGGTTAAAGATTAATTAAACCCCCGTTCGAAACTAAAACTAATTGTTCTAATCTGAAAATCCGAAGGATAGAAGAGGAGGAGGGAAGGAGGACAGGAAAAAAAAAGGTTCGGATAAAATCTTTTATATCGTTTGTTGAACAAGTCGGAGGACTGTTTATCTAGTTCGAGGATTAACGAGAAAACGGGATTTACAATTTAGATGACGTGCATGTAAAGTGGAAAAGCACAAACATAAACAAAAGTCAACCGAAGGAGGAAATTAGGAAGAGACAGAAAAAGAAAGGAGATTAAGGATTATGATTCTGGGATTAATTAATCAGGGATTTCCGTTTCCGTTTCTTTATCCAAAAGAACCTGTGACTGAGTCTCGTCCAATTCTTATTCAAACTTCTTTACCTCGGAACAGATCCAATTTAAACAAAAAATTTGTTTTGTTAATCCGACACCAACAGCAGAGAAGACAGCACAAAGAATACATACAGTCTCACAACAAACGTAGATAACGAAATAGTAGACAAAAAAGAACAAAACGCTCAAAAACAAAAAGTAAATAAACAAAACAAAATATTCAGACACTTAAAACTTTCACCTGTTGAATTTCAGACGGACTAACCAGGCATCCAGACAACCTTCAAACAAATTTCAAATAACTAAAACAAATCAGACACAACAGATGTAAAACGTATAAATATTAATATTAAAGTATCAAAAACGAAATCCCGTCCAGTTTTCAAACCAAACCAAAACGGAAGTAGAATCTGTAAGACAGACAGATACGGACAACACTCGTGAAAACCCAAAGTCACACACCAAATAGTTTAAAACTGATGTTCAGGTAGATAATACTTTACAATTTGCATGTTATAGTGGTGTTAGGGGTGGTCCAAGTAAGCAATAACGGATCAAACTCGAAAAGTTATTCAAAACTAATGCACACGACTGCCCGCCATGATCATCTCCATCATATTGCCCTACCCTGTGATGTCACACCGCTCACCATAACTTGGTGCGCCATTTAAGTTCATTTGTCGGTAACAGTGGTAAAGCTTTGGAAATGAGGTCTCCACACTGGTGTGCAACACTTTTGAAACGAGGTCTCCATACTAGTGTGCAACACTTTTGAAATGAGGTCTCCATACTAGTGTGTAACAATTTTGGAATGGGTTCTTGGTATCCGATTCCTTAGGTCTATTGTCATCTTCTCAAACAAGTTTCACCTTTTTAGTTCGTACAGTATAACTTACAAAATGAATTGTCTGTATAACTGTGCATTATTTTTGAAAAGTGTTTACCACTTACTGATTACATACGAAGTAAGATTTTTTGTTCCATAATTCTTCTCTCACATTTCTTTTATTTCTCCCAGATGATGAATGGACTTCTTTATAGTGTGCATTATTTATGAAACCAGTACTTAAGAAAATACTTCTTTTAAAATGAGATTCTAATGTATACTTTAAATTTTTTATTACTCTTCGTTAACATCTTTGAACCAGGTTCACCAATTTTTTTGTACCAGAAGCACTGGTGTATCTGGTACTACAGGACCGTAGAAAGGATATGTAGGAGTTGTGTTTGTCAGTTCAAATACTCTGCGACATTCTGTTATACCCAAGGGTGACAGCCTAAACTAAACTAAACTATAACAAACTCTATTACTATGGTACCGTATAGTTCTGTCATGATACAGTCTTGTCAACAGAAATTCTAACTGTATAGGGATCTTACAACCAAAACGTATGTTTTCACCAAGTCGTAAACTATAATATAAGCAGTATGAAGACAGACATAAATAAAAATCACGACAGCAAAACACAAACAGAGAAACACAAAAACTTTCATACCACCAACACCGATAATTTTGAATTTCGCGCCAAAAGCGGTTGACCAATCAAAAAATAAATAAAAAACAAATTTCACAATCATTTTTACTTTTCTTTTCGCACAAAGCACATTCATCCCTCCCCACCCCTTCAACTCCCAAAAAAAATTCTCCAGAACCAGTTCCTCTGCCTCTCTCTCCTCTACCCTCCACCCCAATCATCCCCAACCCCCATTACCCAAAAAATTCCAATATCCTCAGTCAAGTATCCGTTAAGCGAGGTTTTTCCAATTCCATTTCCGGGAATCCAAATTCGTGTTTTTCCTTTTTTTTTAATATGTCACTCTCCCCTCCACCGCTTTGAACCATTTTCCAGTTGGAAAAATCGCTGAGAGAGAAGGGGTGGATGAGAATTCAAAAAAAGGCGGAAAATGAAAATTTTGAAATGCAAAACGATCCGATTTGAATGTTTGTTTGTTTAATCGCACAAGACGTCTTGAAAACTTGTCTCTCAAGGTTACGACAGGAATTTCGCTTGCGAGAAAAAAGGTTTTCCCGGGGTTTTCCTTTCCGGATGTGACGTCGAACTTGAAGTGAAACCGGATTTTAATCAAAATCTCCTTTTTTGTTCCCTCCTTCATCTTATTTTCTCTTTCTCGTCTTATTTCTCCTTTTTCAAAAATTAAAAATAAAAACAAAAACACAGAAAGTAGAAGAAAAAAAAATTTTCTTTTCCAACATAATATTAAATTTTGAAAACTTTTCTTAAGCTTAGGAAAATCAAAAAGAAAAAGAAAATCTTTTGAAAAATTTCCCATCAAAAGGTTTATTTCACATTTTCAATGCTTTATTAAAAACAAATGGCTCCTGGTCTTTTTCATCCCCTTGTATTTCCCAGAAGGTTTAATAAAAAATTTTTTAAAATAAAATAAATTGTAAGGCTTGGGGAGCAGAGAGAATCGGGGGCGGAGGCGGGGGTTAAAGAAGCTCAAGATTTTAGAAATTCGACATTTTTATTGGGAAATTGCGGAAGAAAAGTTCTTCCAGTTGTTCTGTCTAATTAAAACAAAAAGAAATAAAAAACATTCTTCTTTTATAATTTATATTTATTAGTGTTTATTCGATAGATAAAAGATAATAAATTTTTTTATCCAGGAGGGGGTCAGGGGCCTAATCGATTTGGTTTTCTCAGCTCAAGAAATTCGGTTCTGGCTTCTGGAGTTGTTTAAAAACTCTCAATTTGAGTTATTAAATTTTTTTTTCGTAACGGTTTTGTAGTCTGGGAACAAGTTTGAGCTTGTAAGCAACTACAGTCCTTTAAGGGGTCGTTAGGGAATCGCGTAAAAAAAATCCAAACGAAATATAAACTATAAGCACAACATCTGGAACATTTGCACATCATCACTAATGAAAGTGTGATTTACCGTGCTTGACGTTCTGAACTTTTTATACGCGATTTTTACCACTGTAAATGATTGCAATGAGTAACAGCAGCAAAAACAACACTACAGCGAAAATAACATTATCAAAAGTCTGAACTTGCACGTGAACACGTGTATACCAGTATTTTCCTGCCAAATCTGTCGTGCGCTCTTATCAATTCTTCTTATCGGTTTTGTTTTGCTGGGAAATCAGTATAATCGATATCACAATTTATCTCTTTGTTGGTATATTTATATTTATACATCCGCCATTTTGAATAATTTGTTTTGGTTCACATTTTTGTACTATTCTATTTCATGTAGAAAATGTTTTTAGCGTTGATTGAGACTCATTGCTGATTGTTGTAAGACTGATATCGTGTTCTTTAAAGAAAAGTTTTGAGCTTTTTTAAACCGGAAATAAGCATTGTGAGGAAGAGTAAGAAAACCGGAAACAGATAAATCAAAAAGCTAAGAGGTCACAAAGATGTTTAAGTGATTGGCTGTCAAACTATAGTTTGAAATATAGCAAGGTCCAGTGGGAGGAGTGGTGCAGTGGGTTAGTTCCTGACTTCAGATCCTCCTACCGCATCCGGTTATACCCAAAAATTAAGGGTAGAAAACGGATTAAAACCACCACCAAAAATATAGTAAGGACCTTTTGGTTTGGGGGCGCAAGAAACTTTGGGTAACTCCACAGCAGTCAGTGTGTCACCTTTCTCAATCATCTCCTTTTAGTACAGAAACCCAAAGACCACTTCTTCCACGTCATTATCTTGTCTTTGGATCTTTTTATCTATTAATTTGCGCTAAACCCAAGAGTTTTCGAAAACGTTAAACCTAAAATTTTCGAAAACCTTGTTTCAATAACAACCACAACCCAGGCCAACTCTCTCGAAAACACATCAAAAGCCCGCCCATCCAAAGTTCAATTCAACTCTCCAACAACACAACTCAAAGTCGAAAACTTTTCATTTCTCTCCACCCCGCTTCCTCCTCCTCACTTTAAAAAAGGCAATTCAATTACACATGGTCGCAGTATAAACATAAACATAACCGTATAACATAACGGTACACATAATAATTAAAAGGAGAACAAAAAAAAACGAAACACAGTCTTTTTGTTGTTGGACGATTCATCTCGGTACGAAACAAAACAAAAAGTAATAAAATCTTTATTCGTCGGGTGGTGAGGGGGTAGTTTGAGGGTGGGGGGTTGATAGTAGGAGATTATGTCGTTTCATTTTTTTAATTTCCCGGGGAAATGTCACATTTCTCCAGAGCTTTATTAAAATAATATGATTACTTGGTTAATACGTTTCTTGGAACACACACACACACACACAAAGAGACAAATGACATTAAAAATGGTGATAAAATGAAATACGGCTTGTTTTCCTCTTTTCCTGTCGAAAGCTTTTCCGTATTTCCTTCTCCTCCGTGTCCTCCTTTTTCTATAATTTCCCTCCTCTGACTCTGCCTCACCTCCTCCTTTCTTTTCTCGAGTTTTTGTGCCAAAATCATCCTTTCAAAACCATTTCCCTCTTTTTACTCCTTTTACTCCACTCTTCTCCTTACTCGCTCAACCTTTTTGAAGTCGAAAATTTTCCTCTTTCTTTCCCGGGAAAACCCTTCCGAACTTTTCTTAAAACTTTAATGGGTATTCAATGAATCTCATAAATCATTTGTAGAACATTTTAGTTGAAATAGTCTGAAAGATCAGAATCTATAAACTTTCGACTCCCGCTTCCTCTCTTCCGTTCTTCCGTTTCTCTTACCTCCCTTCCTCCTCCTCTGTGTGTGTGTGTCTTAACTTGTATAAAATGTTAGTTGGAACTAACGATGCCTGAGGAGTAATCTATTTTTAAACCTTTACCGATGCTGTTGGGTGGATGGGTTTTGGAAAAAGGGAGGGAAGAGGTAGAGATGTTTTGACTGAATTTATAATCTTTTGGTTCTGCTGTTGTGTAAAAGAGGATGAGGATGGTGTGTGACCAACTTTTGGCCTGTGGAGCAGTTTAGTTGTTTATTGATTATCGAAGCTTTTGAAGTGCTTTTCGTATAAGTTTGTACCACTAAAAGGTATTTAGGATTCTCTCTCTTCTTAGCTAATCGCTTTTGTTTTCTCTTTGACTGTAGGCTCTCAAATATGGAAACACAAAACATTTCGTTATAGAAACCTTTCTATGACTAAGCATTCATGTGGTCCTAGTTCGAATACTACCCTTTCCATATATACAAAAACTAAAATGATTGTCCCTGGACATTCTAAAATATTGCCAAGAGTGTGCCTCTTACAGGCTAATCAAACATTTGCACAACACTAAATTGAATTAGCATTCCAGCAAAACATAGACTAGACCGAAACACACTATCAGCCCCCAAAAAACAAGAAACAGACACAAACCATATATCCTAACCCGACGTTACACACTGATTGTAAGAAAGATCTTGACGACCTTGATGCAGTTAAGTTTAGAACAAGACGAAGTATCTTATCACCACAGAGTAGGAACCTGCAGTTTAAAGTCTTGTCTGTGATAAGTAAACTTTTTCTTTTATAGTCTAAAGTATCAAAAAATGTGGATAAAAATCATTACACAACCGGAAGTGAACTAAATCTATTAGAAAGCTTTCATTCCGCCTTTTCTCTTACCTGGAGACGTTTCATAAACCAATTATTACAGCCTTTGCTTCACTTTTTGGTGGTAGGAATCCTCGCCCAATTTTCTTTGATGGTGGTGCTTATAGACCCTGTCCATAGCAAAATGAGAACTCAAAGCTTTGAGTACTTTAGGTTACAGATGCCTATCAGTGACATCGATTTTACGGGTGAGCGATCTCAAGTCAGAAAGAAGTTTTGTAAAATGGAATCAAAACAAAGAGGTAGAAGAAGGTGAAGATTATGCTCCAACCAAACCAGACTCTTCTTCTTACCACCTCCTCCCCCGCCCTCAAAAAACAATTTCGAGGTTTCACCTTGACTCGAGACATAAATTCACCTCCTCATATTCGCATCAAACCGGGTTGTACGAGCAAGAAAAACCCCTTCAGGTTCTTAATGGTGGAAACAAATCCAGATAAGCCCAACATTCCCCCGGAACCCATCCTCAGATGAACGTGATAAATCCGTTACAACAGACTTTAACCCTCTTTCGGTCCTTTTTTATTTCACTCCGGAGATTTGAAAGAATTTCTTAAAACCACGGCTCAAAACCCACCCACCCACCTCTCCCCGCAAACTCCACCACACCCGAAATTGATTATGTTATGAACGCAAAAAACAGATTTTCCGATGGATATAATCTATTTTAAAGATAAACAACAATTTCCGGGAAGGAAATAGAATCCCATTGCGGTTATTCGAGAAAGCCAAAAAGCTTCGTCTACCCGGCAAGAGGGTAGTAAATATCAATTAACCGTTGTACGGGGTGGTTCCAAAGGCAAAATCCAAGGAATATAATTTCTTGCATTTCAAAGAGGGAAACACTCATCTGGGAGTGGGGGTAGGTTGCGGAGAAAAGCTCTAGTCCCCGAGGAGAGAGCCCCCATTGTTTCTTTCCATTTGTTTTTGCATTAAGACAGTGAGAAAATGAAAGAGAGAGAGAGAGAGAGAATTCATCTCTTGCGATCCTTTACCGCCCACTTTCTCTCTCTCCTCTCTCTAGAATTTTGATTATACTCCGTTTCGCTTTTTTGGTTTCCATTATCTACCCTCCACCTACCGTCTCCTTCTTCTTCCTCCTCCCTATATACTCTTTATCTATTCTAGACAATTATTTCTTGTTTGAGGGATTATTTTTCTATTTCGAAACAAAATTTTTTTTCCAGGTACACTTCCTTAAATTTCAACCCCCTTGACATCCAAAAAAGCAAATTTTCCAAATTCATAAATTTCCCTCTTTTTTTGCTGTTGAAATTTGATCTCGAAGTGCAAAAGCTCTTCTCCACAATAAAAACGTAAAGCGTTGAAATGAGTTTGGAGGTAGGAAGGAAAGGAAAAGGAAAGTTGAAAAGTGTAAATAACAAACACAAAGGAAAGGGTTCGTTGGGCGTAGTTGGAGATAGCCTTTCAAGAGGCGCGGCAGTAGAAGACTCAAGAAGTTGCGAGAGAGAGAGGAGTGGAAGAAAAGGCGAGAACGTGAAAAGGAAAATTGCCGATAAAAAAGCGGAAATTGAGAAAATTCGAAAAGTAAAGTAAAATGAGAAGATTTTTCTTTCTTTCTCTCTCTCTCTCTCTTCCCTCTCTTTCTATCTTTTTCTTGGATTTAAATTGATTTCGATATTTCAATGAGTTTTGTCCAGTTGGGCGCGGGGAGGGAGAGGGAAGGAATAAAAGGAGAAGAAGTGGAAATGTTATTACCGTAACTTCTGAAGAAAGGGAGCGAGGCTTTTCCTTAGAATTGAAAGTTGAGTGAGTTTTGTTTGAGTGAAAAGGAAGACAGGAGCTTTGGAAAATGAGGATCAGGAAATGAAGGACAGAGGGAACCAACCTCAACGACAGAGAAGGTACAAATTTGTCACACTCCACCCATTTTCTAAAACCAATACCTCTCCTCCCAAACAAAACCAACCACCAAACACCACATCACTCAGAAAGCGAAAATAGACCTACACCTAGTCATGGTTCTTACACTCTTCTACCAGAAATAACCCCTAACACACACCCCCAGACACAATAAACAAAACACCAAAACAAACCGAGAAATCCATCTGCCAAAGTATAAACACAACAGCCCCTAAACACGTCCTAAGCACCCCAGTTTCCCGTTTAAAAGAATTATTTCCCCGTAAAAAGGGAATCAAAAGGGAGAGAAAACACACCCCCGACGACCCCCGACCACGCTGAGGGAGTAACAAAGTTTTAAAATTTTAATTATTTCTTTCTGGCTAATAAACTAAGAAATATTTTAATGTCTGCTGGAAAATCTCTACCGGAAAATATTAACTTAAAATTTTCAGACTGAAAAAAAGGGCAACAAGGGTGAGGGATGACTGGAGGTGGGAGTGGATGGGGAAGACGGAGGGAGTAGACAATGCGACCGACAGGAGAGAGAGAAAGAAAAAAAATTTTTTTTCTATTAAATAAGCACGAGATAGTTGAGTAATAAAATCCCGAACGCGAGGGCTTTTAATACCCTGAAGGGTGGCGAACAAAAAGGGCGGAAGTCATAAGGGAGGTCGGGAAAAAAGGCAAAACTAATATTACTTTACTTTGTTAATTTTTATAGCAAGACAGCAGGACAGAAAAAAATGGTCCTCAGGGTTATTAAAAGGTAGAAAGATTTGTTTTTGCTGTTGGATGAAGAACTTCAGTTGAAAGCTTGAACCACGATGTGAGTTTGTGACCTGGAGGGAAACCTTTTTCTATTTTACACCTGTCTAGCTTACAGGATATGGAAGAGACTCCATTCATCGCTTTGTTGGTTAGACCCTTTGATAACCCAAGGACGAAACAAGTAACCCAAAAACCTGAACTAAGTGCTGTCGTTCAATGTAATCCTTTGCTCGGATGCTTTCTAGACCCACCCCCTACACTAAAAGACATCCTAAATAGTAGTAAGCGTTTGACAGCTTCTCTTCAAAACAAAGGAGGCGATAAAACTGAGAAACAAGGTCAAACAAGCGGAGTTGGCTGCAGCAGGAACAATTTGAGCTGCAGTAGAGAAAACAGCCCTCAACCAAAAACGACGGAGGACCTTTTTTGATTCCCTATGCACTTCAAAGGCGTAAAAAGACTTATTATAACAACAACAAGAAGAATACACTAACTAACTACCTCCATGTCTGTGCTTTCTAACTCTATCACTACTCTGAGTGCTGACATCCAACAGCAATCCCAACACAGCCCCAAAAGTTATACATAAACACATACAGCAGTCAGCTATTTTATTTAAAATCCAGCTTTTCCAATTATTTTTGCTCCCAAAATAATTTTATAACCTTTTACCTTATTTATTGGAAACTTGAATACGGTCCTGACTTGTTAAAACTTTTCTTCCAAAATATTGTTTGAAGTTCTTACCTGGAACAAAAAAAAAATTGAATTATCGAAAGTTTTGAGTGGTCAGAACTTTTCTATAATATAAAAATTGGCCTTTCGATGATCCGCCATTTTGTTTTCCTGTCGTCACTGCCTTGTCTTGTCTTTTCTGTTCTATAAATTATGTTTGTTTTGTGATTTTTGTTTTGCTTCTTTCTAGATGCAGTTGGTGTGTTGTTACAACATTACCTCAACTTTGTAGAAAGCTTCAGGGTTGTTCTTGGAAGGTCTGGGTGTTATCTAAATGGATGTCAGCAGAGGTAGAAAAATTTTCAGTTCGCTGCTTGGGACTGAGAGTATAGCTGAACTACAATTTTTCAGGTAGGCTTGTTTTGTCCTCTTTTGTGCTTTAGGTTGCTGTCTGATCTATAATTGACTGTGAATAGTGTCAAGTAACAGAGGATAGTATACACCGTAAAGATCTTTACAATGAAGATACCAGCTGTAAGCTAGTGAACATCACAAAACTTCTTAAGAACTTTAACCATTTGGGGTAATAATTTAACCTCACAGGGCTTTCGAAAAACATCAACAGCAAACTTTCACCACAATTCACGGTAAGCTTCCAACTCGTTGCCACGTCATCGTTTCGTATCCTGAGTACTCATCCTTAATCCTCATTGGTTCTTCCTCCTCCTTTTCATCCCGAACACGTGTTCGCATTACTTTTCAAGGACCTTTCAACGACTATCATGTTTATAATGTTTTTATTATGTTGATGTGTATCACATCTCATTCCCATCGACCAAAACGATGGTTGAAAAGGCGAAACGTTCACTAAAACAAATCAGCATCGATTCGCACCCCTTAAAAGCTTTAACCAGACAGCGTAAAAGCTCGAAAATTAAAAGCGCTAACAATTTACGGTTCCATTAGTCCTCTCTTCACACCCACGACAACCCAAATTAAATAATTTTTATAAATCAATACTACCAATTCGCTGTCGTGTTTAGTTTTTGGAAAAATCCCATCGACTGACCATTAAAAGACAAAGACAGAACAACAAAAGCTCTCCCTCCCCACCAAAAAAGTTCGAAAAACAGTAAAACTAAACAACCACGACTTCTTTCATTTATTCGGAGATTTTGCGAGTCTCGGAATTCTTTTAAGAAACTCTGAGGCGGGGGTAGGGGGGGGATGAGAGGAGAAACTTTTTTCTTTCTTTGTTGTTGTTTGTTATTAGATTAAGACTTCAAATCAAGCTTAAAACGTTTGAAGCTTTTCAAGTCTAAATTAATGAAAGTTTTGTTTTGAGAGTGGAGACGGAGAAGGAGGAGGAGATGAGGGAGGGGGAGTGGGTAAAAAGGAAAAATTTTCGGGTTAACATTTTCCCGGAAATTAATTATGTCACATCCAAATAGTAACCCGTGACGGGAATTTTGATCAGATTGAAGCCCATTTTGTAAGCTTCGCAGCGACACAATTGCCAATTGTAAATCCGAAAGGAAAGCTCCAAAATTAATTTTCAACAATACGCGGTTTCCACCCTCTTCTCTCTTCCCCTCTCCTCCTCATCCACTTTACCACTTTTCCACATGATTACTAATCACCCCGAGAGAGGAGGAGGTTAAGCTAATGGGAGAAGTTCTCACTTTAAAATCGAAGATGGCGCAAATCGAAAACGGAAACGTTTTAAGTTTTTAATCTGCTGCGTTGAAATTTGTTGGCATTCCCCCTCCCCTCCCACTGAGGTTAAACTCTATCAGCAGTCTATAAAAAAAGCTCCGCTCTCAATTTATGATTTTATACGTTTCAGAGCTTCGAGCTTTTTGGTGGAGCTTTAAGGGATGGTTTTAATTCGAGGCTAATGTGGAAGAAAAAAATTTCGAAAGCTTTTAAGAACAGTGTCGGTAATGACAAGCGGATGATGGTAGAGAATACTGAGAGGACAACACGAGTAAGTCAGCTAATATCAAAAAGAGTTAAACTATCTACAGCATTTTGAAAAAGCGCCAATTTTAAAGATGTCTCTTTCCAAACATTCGAATTTTCCTCATCACCAAAAGTGACCATAAAACTAGCAATACTTATGGAGTTACATTGTTAGGGTTTTAAGATTTCTTAGAAATTAAAACAGAAAAATTGGAGCTCAAGAAGCGTCTGACTTTTGTTCAAAGCTTTCTAATTTCGAAAATATTCTTTAAACTAACCACTAGTTGACTATGATAAGATTGTTACTAGGTCATAAAATGCCAACCAGTGTGGTAGTCTCTTAAGAACCAAATTTGATTCCGATAAATATGAATTTAAAATTAAAACGAAAATAAATTGCTGACGTCAAATATGTTTTGCTGTCGTTGTTTTATTGATTTTTTTGTTTGCTTTTTTGATTATCGAACTTTAGCAATGACTGTCTTGTATTGCAGAGTATTGAGAATTGTTTTGTGGCTTATTTGGTTTAGTTTAGTTTAGCTCCAATTTCGTTTTTCATTCTTGGGTATAACAGGGTACGGGAGGAGGATTTGAATTTACGACCACAACTCGTATAGTCGAGCACTTTAGGCATTTCATGTTGATTCTGGAAACCAAAAGTATCGCTCGAAAACTAACCAAAAACTGAAAAATAGACAAAAATCTAATACCGGAAGTAATGAAGTATGATAAATACAATCAAAATCTATGTAGACCACATCGTTTTCTTTTCTGTGTTCTTCGTTGGGTGTTTAGCTTAATATTCGTCTTGTGACTCATTCATTTCCAACAGTCTTCAACTAAAATTTGCGATAGCCTAACACTCTTCAACGTTTCTTCCTCTCCTCCTGTCTGTTAGCCATTTCTTTGTTATCACACGAACAAAACCGAAGAAATCCTCAAATTAAAAATAAAATAAAAAAAAGACCAAAGCAGAGGAGGAGGAGGAGAAAATTAAATTCACATTTTGACATCCCATCACGAAAATACCGCCTTCATTTCGCGAAAAGCTTTTCAAAGGAAACAAAAAGAAAGAAAAAAAAAAATTTTCTTCTCCTTTCTCTCTCTCTCTCAGAAAAGAAGAAAGTCAAACTCAATTTTTGTCGAAAATTTTCAGTTGATGGAAAAAAATTATTTTTTCCCCTCTCCCTCTTCCTTCCTCTCTCTCTTCCTTTTTTCTTTTTACTGCTTTTGGAGAGAAATATTAAAAGAAAGAGAGAAAGAGGAAAAAGAAAATCGTAAAAAAAATGTTACTTTTTATAATATATCAATAAAAATAAATAGTTTTCATTATGAGTATATGGAGTCATAAGTTGGATTTTTATAACTGCTTAACTTTTCAAATTATGGTTGCTTTTCCGCCGCGGAAAAATGGTTAATGTGTTTTCATTTACAGTTGGGAGGGACGCTGTGGGTGGAAAGCTTTCCACGAATTTTACGACGGTAACAAAAACAATTTTTCTCTCCCTTCCTCCCCCGCTGGAACTTAGATAAAAGATTAAGAAACGAAAGACGGGAAAGAGTAAGCTGCGAGAAGAATAAAATGGCGGCGATTTTTATGAATATCTCCTCCTATTTCCAAAGCTTCTATTAAACGAACAAAATTGGCGGGAAAATTGAAACTGAACGTCACTTAAGGTGATTTTTTTACGACTTTGTTATTTATTTATTTTTTTCCTGAAGGAAGGAGGAGGAAGAGGAGGAAACAATGGTGGTGGTGGTAGCGGGTAGGAGAGATTTTAGTTTTAATCGTAAACCATGGGAGATGATATGAGGGAAATTGGCGTTTGAAGCTTTTCCGGGGTTTTATTAACGGCTTTGGTGTGTAACAGGCTGTGGAGTTGTTGGGACTGTTGCTTTAAAGATTCCTGATATTAACTGGTGTAACTGTGATTGGTGGTAAGACCCTCAGTATCTCTCTGGTTTGTGTATTGCTAGTGCTTAGTTAAAGCTTGTGAGAAGGAA
Organism: Columbicola columbae; assembly: GCA_016920875.1. Lineage (NCBI taxonomy): Eukaryota > Metazoa > Arthropoda > Insecta > Psocodea > Philopteridae > Columbicola > Columbicola columbae. The sequence goes on from JADMLL010000008.1 coordinate 12,248,848, forward strand.
TGAGAGAGTATCTGTACTATAGTAAAAGAAATTTTTTTAAAAACATTTTTGTGGTTGCTGTTGATGTGACTTAGAGACTTAGTTGGGTTGACATTTGATCGAAGTCACACAAATTGTGAGTAGTCCTTCTAATAGTTTGATTATTGATTAGAGCACATGATAAACCTCAAAAATATTTTATCAAGTTGCACCAGTGGACTCTATAAAGATTACAATATAGAACGCCAACAGAAGCCGCTAGCAGCAGCAAATTTTCTACTCCGGCAAGAAATTGATGATCTCCTCATCAGCAAAACCCACTTCACCAATAACAACTATAATACCTCAAAATGCCTAATTACAGCTTCTATGATGTTCAACATCGTGGGAGGAGTAGTGTAGTGGTTAAAGTTCCTGACTTGGACGTAATGGCCGTGAGTTCGAATCCTCCTCCCGCATCCTGATACACCCAAAAATACGGGATTAAAACCACCACTCATGATGTTCAACATCCTGAGAGCACTGCTAACAGTAATGCTGCAATACAAATCAAATACTGACTACCTCACTGTAATGGGATCATGTTTTGCCGAGAATTCCTCCTTGCAGGTGTCAGGCACATTCCCAGACACTAGTTAATTCACAACAGAGTACACTAGCCCCTAAAATGGTCACAAATTCAACTGTACATTATGGCTATACATAAATCATACATTGGTCAATTGACCGGTCCGGCAGGTTCTGTGTTAAAGGTTTTTGAAATTGTTTCCCTGTTCAAGGATTCGTAAATTTGGCGGAAGGCCTGGTTTTCCGGAGGTGTTTTCAGCGGTTTTTCCCGGTCACCAGTAGCAACCTCAAATTTACATATGAAACACTATAAAGAGCACGTGTGTTTCCACAACACACGGACAAAACAAATAGACAGCTAATAATTATTATGATTGAAATTATTTTCTTCAATTGGTGTAATAATTGATTTTTTTATTATTATTCTTTTGCGGTTATTTATTTATTTATTTTTTCGCTTCCGACTAATGAGTTTTTTCTCCTCCTCATCCTCCTCTTTCCCTTTTGTTCAATTTAGAGTGCTAATTGGACTAATTGTGCTTTATATTCTGCCATATTGAAAGGCTAGACTGTGTGTGTTTAGGCTGAGTCCCCTCAATTTACTCAAAATAAAGTTTTTGATTTCAAAAAGTAGTTTTGACGGCATACTGTAAATTGAGGTTATTATTTATTAATTAATAATGAATAATTAATTAACACTTGGTTGGGTTACTTATTGTATAAGTACAAACAATATTAAGTCTGGTGTGTGATAGTTTTGGAAGTCCACTGGTAACAGACTGTGCCTTGATCAGAGCTTTTAAAAGCACTCCGCTCTTATGTTTGTAAGATGTACGGAGAATAAAATCTGATTAAACCTTTGTATACTGTAGGTACAGTATGATTAAATCTAATTTATACACACATTTTACAAAGCGTTGGGGTTGGATGAAGCGAGAGATCAAACAAGGTACAAAAACTTTTTTAAGCCCCTTGTTATAGCTCCTATATTGTCACGATTTTTACTGAAAAGTGTACCCTGATGTGAACTATTCGATTATAGCCCTGACACACATGCAAAGAAGCGTGCAATATTTATGAAATGAATGTTCCAAGAATGTGCGCATAATTGATTAAATGTCTACGACAAGAAATTGTGCAATACTTATGAAACGGCTGCTTTAAAAAGTTTTCAGAATTTATGAAATAATTGCTTTATGAAAGTGTGCGTTATTTTTGAAATGATTGCTTCAAGAATTATGTAATATTTATGAAATTACTGCTTTAGCAATTGTGCATTATTTATGAATTGAGTGTTTCAACAAATCGTGCAACACTTATGAAACTAATGCTTCAAGGACGTGTGCAATATTTATCAAATAAGTGTTTCGAGAAACTGTGCAAAATTTATGAAATGATTGCTTCAAGCCAGTGTGCGGCTCAAAATTATTGTTCTCTCTATCAGTTCAAGACTCATACAACTAATCACAAGCTTCTTGCCTTTGAGCAGAGTTTTGAGCTCGCTAATTGGTCGGATGGCCACATTGCTTTTCACTGTTAAGTCCTCACCCATTTCTGGGCACAAAACAAATTTCGAAAGAGGTCAGCAAAAAGCAATGAACTGGTCCTAAGTGACCTAAACTGACATGTCCGTATGTCCTATTTCAACCTTTTTCTTATCACCTCTTCCAGTACTCCTTCATTCTCTTGGTGTGTTCTTTCTTTCTCTCTTCTGTCCATTTCGTTCCTGTTTTTAGCTTCGGCTTTTCCTATCAACTTGCTTCTTCTATTTTCTTCCTTAGGGCATCCCTTAGGTCTTCGGCTGTGTTCCCTGTCTCTTTCAAGTCTTTTTCCTTTTCTACGAACCACGCCGACTTTATTTTTCCCTTCAGAAAGTGTGTGCAGTTTCCCTGGGTCCATCCTCGCCAGGTGCCCGTAGAAGGCGATTCTGTTTAGAGTTAATTCTATTAAAGAACAAAATTTTCCACCAGCCAAACAAACTTCTGTTTAACCCCTAACTCACACCCTTAATCACTCAAAAACCACCCTTATTAAATAAATAAATAAATCGCATAAAAAGAGAGAATGAATAAATCATTCTGTTTCATTCCTTAGTCATCTCGAATTTTTAATTAAGTAGAGACTCGATATCACTCTTTTATAGATTGAATGAAGAAGGATGAAGGGCGGGTGGGAGTATTTGGTATAATGAACAAGAAACGAAAAGAGTCATAAATCAGAGGATACTAATAAAAATGAAAGCAACCTTTTACCGACACATCAAAATCGAATTACATCAAAAAAAAAGGTTTTTAATTAAAATGTCGCCCGGTATCCTGTTGCGATAGTCACAAAATTATTTTTATGAGTTTCTTCTCATCTTTTGGTTTGTCTAGAAGTTTAGGTCCTCCGTACCTTAAAATGAAACTATAAAAACGTTTATAACTTCATTCGTTTGAAATAAAACAAAAATGTAGTTCGTATGAAATCTAATAAATCGATGAAAGTGGGAAGAGGAGTGAGACCTTCGTAGGATTTCAAGGAAGAGAAGGATAACATTCTATGGAAGTCTAAGAAGAATTGATCCAGAGATAGAACAGAACCTTAAGGAACTTGAAATCACGCAAAAAGTCCTTAAACAGCAACAGAATGAAGAAAAAACTGGGTTGCTACCAAAAACCAGGTTGAATACAGAGGAAAACAGCCCACAGCAACAAGATGAAGGATTATTATAGGAGGCAGGAAGAAGAAGAAGGAAAAAGGAAAAAAGTGAAGCAATGTCGACGTCAAGATTTTTCTGAATAACAAATAAAAAATTATTCAAGGAGTTGGAGAAGTGTGGAAGAGGAAAAAAAAGGTTGTTAATGGTTGAAGAAACACTCGGAAGTGGAGAAAAATTGGTGAAGGAAACAAAATAGCGGAAGGAAATTGGTGAGAGAAAGAGGAAAACCGGATTCGAATCGATCATTATTTAGAAAGCAGAAGCTGTTTGAAAGAATTTGTTGTTGTTTCCACCTTGGAGGGATCCCGCCCCATGTGGTTCTTCGTGGTATGCACTTCCGGCTTAGAGCGCCTCCCTTCACAGGGATTGATTCATCCTCCTTTGGTGTTCTGCGTTGTGTTATTCATCTCCTTCCTCAACAGCAGTTTCTGGGGATTTTCCTTCTTGTCTTTTCTCTGTAGCTTCTCTCTCTCTCTTCTAGCGTTTAGTCATTATACAATAGCCTAATAATAATATCCACTGCTGCCAACTTGACAATGATTACGATAAGCAGTTAAGACAAAGAGTCCAACCGATAACACAGGAGAGGTAAACTGATCGGTACTTCCGGCTCTAGGGGTTTGACTAGTGCTTCTTTGGTGTTCTGTGTTGTGTTTTTCATCTCTTTCCTCCACAGCAATTTCTGAGGAAGTTGTTTGTTGTCAGTTTCTTCCTCTCTCTCCTAGCTTTTGGTAATCATACAATATACACTATGATACAGACATTACAATATCATACACGGCTGCCAACTGAACAATTATTGACTACCGATTACCCTTTGATATGATAGGTACTGTTATATACATTTGCTAAGGAAACGAATCTACTCTACAGCACGGAAGAGATATAGTGGCCGTTTGAGTAGATGAGCTAGAGAAGATTCTACAGCCTCTCCACTAACTATGTAGTATCATAGCAAAATTTAACCCAAATTTTAGGCAAAAACCATTTTCAGAAGCATGAGGAGTCGATGTATATGTCAACTAACACCAACCATAACTCCTGACTAACTGTATAAGACATCAGAAAGACAGAAAACCAAAATTTGTGTCATCCAAATTGCAAAATCACGCTTCCTTTCACAATGATCACCTCCATTTTCCTTTTTTTAACTCTCTCTCTCAGCTTTTTCGGAAGCTTTCTAAAAAATCAGATAAGCATAACAAATCTTCTAACTTCTTCTCCATCTACTAAACTTCAACTCAAATTCAAACCAAAGGTTGGGGGCGTAATGAACCGCCAAGAAACAAAATCTTCGTCCAACTCTCAACTTCCATCTTCTCACTCGAATTTTTGTCTAGAAAGTTGGAGGGAAACATGACGCGCGGTTCTCGATTACCCAGAAACTGTGTCAAAGGTTTTAGATTTCTTATTTAAAACTTGGGATCGAGAAAAATATCAGGTGACCGGAAGGAAGAGGAAGAAGTAGGTGGAGGAAGAAGATGGAACCTGTCTATCAACGGTACAACTGTCAACCGTTTCCGGTTTTACGATCCCTTTCATCATTTTCGTGGGTTTCTATCACGACGAGAGAGAGGATATCGAAGGTGACTAGAATCTAGGAAAGTAAACCGAGCAAAAGAAGAAAGAATTCGAGGTGATAGATATATTTAGAAGGAAAGATGAATCTTTCTTCTTAACTCGTTTTTTATTTTACTCTTTCTTTCGACTAACATTTATCTTCTATCTTCGTCTTTTAAGTTTATTTTTAAAATCTTCACAATTTATTTTCCTCTTCTTCTTCTGCGAAATCTTTCTCTTACGGAAAAACTCTCGAAAGCTCTTATTTGGAATGAAACTTACACAATTCAGACAAAGTTGAAGTGATTTCCGGTTTAAAAATAACTTCCTGTCTACTCGAAAAATTTACGTCACGCATCAAGGCAAATTATTCCGAAGAAAGCAGTCAGGAACAGGTTGAAACAAGCTTTCTAAAAGCTCTCTACCTCCCAAAACTTTCATTCTTTTCTATTTATGTCGTTTTCTGCTCTATCTATCTACTTTTGTGGGTTTCTCTTGTTTGGAATCGAATGGTTGTAGTGTTAGGGATTTGGAAGAGTCATAAACTACAATTTGATGTCCCGGAAGTAAGAGATATTTTCCAAAATAGTTGTTTCTCGATTTTTTTTTGTTTTAGTCGAGTTGATAGATCTTCGTTTCATCTTCTTTTCTTTTTATTTGTCATTCTCGCCGGTGGGATTGGGAGTTGTCTTCTTTCTTTGATCCCCACTACGATCGTTACTTTTTGTTTTTTATGTCTTATACAATTTCCGGGTTGTGAAGATGGTGAAAAGTGTGGTGGTGGTGGTGAGTTATCACTCACTCTCAGATTCCTTTCAGCTCTTTAAAATAGAAATCTCGTCTCCTTTTCGGGTTACAGAGGATAATCATACAGTGAGAGGAGAGTTAACTGACAGCCGAATTACTTTTCAGAATTTAACTTCAACCAATATTCACTAATTTTGTGCTTAGACCTAACCTTCAATTTGTATTCGCAGGATTCCTTCTCAGAATCCACCTCCTATCTATGTTCACTTGATCCGTGCTGAGAACCAAACTTCAGTTGTTAGTCACTGGACCTGTGCTCAGACACCACCTTCCATTCATGTTCACCGGTTCCATGCTCAGATCTCCTTTCATTTCATGTTCACTGTATTTGAGCTAAAACACCACCTTCAACCGTTACTCACTGAATTTGTGCTCAGAATACAACGTAAATCTGTGTTCACAGAATTTGTGCCCACAATCTATATTTAAACCCTTGTTAAGGTTGAGTATCGTATTATACAGTCAAAGAACCTGACCAAAAGCCTAAGTAGATAAATACAAACCCCCCACCCTGTTATAATGGGAATAGTGAAGACCAAAAATTGGTTCAAGAAGATGGGTTTCAAAAATCTCCAAAGACCAGTTTTTAACGGAATAGAAGAAGACAAGGAAAAGACATAAGAAACAAAAAGAGAGGAAAAGAAAGAGAAGCGAGAGACATTTTTGAACTGTACAAAGTGTTTGTAAGCATCACAAAGTAGTACAAAAGACAAGAAGCGTTTATCGTCTTTTCTTATAAGCAAGCTAACAGTTCAATCAAGCAACCTCTAAACAGTTAACCTCTTAGTCCTTTAATTTACTATCAACATAACACATCTTTTTGCTGCAGAACACAATCAAATCGAGCAACAGTACCTAAAGAAACTAGAATCAACCACAAATAAGAGCTTTCAGACAACACAGAAATAAATATCCAGACAATGAAGACATCAAAAAGTAAACAAAAAACCAGACGACCTGAAACAAGAGGAAAACCATAATTCAAACAAACAGAAGGTAAGTTAGAACAAAAAAATTTCAGACAAAACATAAAATGAAGAAATGAAATGTCAATTTCCGGATGGAGATGGTAACAGAAACAAAAATTGGAAAGGTTGGAGCGGGGGGGGGGAAGAAGAAAAGGAAAGAAGAAAACAAAAATTTATTAAGATTTATACATTAAAAGAGAGAGAAGGAAAGGAAAGGTTGGATGAGACAGGAAGGAGGAAAAATTGTAGAAAATGATGACAACGTCACATGAGAAAAATGAGATCGATTAAAAAAACAGAGGAGAAAAGAAATTGGATTACACGGAGAAAGGTCAGAGGAAAAGGTTGAAGGATTTTTGGCGGGTCGGGAATAAAAACAACACGAAGGAGGAGAAAGGAGAGGAAGAAAGAGAGGGAAGACGAAGGAGGGAAGAAGTTGCGTGTTACCGGGAGCAAAAAGAATTATTGAACCTTTTCCGATACCGAAACCTTGCGGTCAGCAATCAAAAAACTTCTTTTTCTTCTTTCTCTCTGGTGTTGTTGGGAGGAGATGGTGGTCTGCTGTAGTGGTGAGAGCAGGGGAGGGAGCAGATAGGCGAGGCTGCGTTAAAACTTTTCCTAATTCCGTTAAAACCGTTTTCCGATGATATACATCAAGCTATTTTCCTGTTGTGCTGAAAGAAGGTAGAGGAGCGCCGGGGGTGTAAGAAGAAAACTTTTCATCAATCAGACAATGAGGATGAAAATGGGAGTGGAGGGAGAGATTCTCCCGTGGTTTTTGGATCACCTCCGGAAATTAACAGCTTAAGTCAAGCGATTTGATGGTAGTCTTCGGAGGAAGAAACTTTTTCTTCTTTTTGGCTCCTCCATCTTTTGATTCCTTCCTTCAGATCGAACGTCGACATGATCAGTCCCCACCTTTCTCAAGGAAAGAAGATTAAGAAGACTGAACAACTGGAAATCCATTTTACACATGACTGAATCCAGATAGTCGGATGGGGGAGAACCCAAAAGATTGCTCTGTTGGAGGTCACGTGACTGAGAGATGATCTTTCGACTGTACGAAACCTCGACTCGACTAAATTGTTACTTAACTGGACTCTTTCGACTTAGATGTCTTCTCTAGTCAATATTGCCAAGAGCTTTTTACAGAGATTGTCCCAAACTTACCGGAATTTGCTGTAGGCCTAGTCACCTGGCTGATGGAACTTTATCTTTAAGGTGAGACTAGTATGAAAATACTTTGAAAAGTTCTAAAAAGGTTCTAAACTGATATCGAATGATCTGAAAACTTTTGAAACAGAACCTGAATAAGCGGTTTTGAAGTTATGCGGTTTGTTCAAATGTTCCATTATAAACATATAGGACTACCTTTCATTTTACAAGGAAAATTCTTTCCTAAAATTCAACTTGTGTGTAAGAGTTGGGTTATACTAAGGGTTTAGGGTTAGTTTTAGGTTTCCGTTGGTGTTAGGTTTGGGTTTAGCTCTTGTACAACTGTAAGCTGTTTAGGTTTACATGAATCTGCACCATAGTAGTCCTTCAGATTTTTGATGATGAGCAGTCATTGACCCAGGCTTCTCACTTTGCTGAGTCCGTATTCAGTAATCATCGACCCAAGTTTCTGGCTTAACGGAAATCTTATTCAGCAATCACTAACTCAGGCCTTCGACTTCGCCGAATTCTTACCCAGCAATCACTGACCCCATTGGCTGAATCCTGTTATTTTCTAGCCAGAGCAATCCTTGTCCTTGCAAGTCCTTGCTGCTCAATTAGTGTGCATTGAAGGTTCCAAAACCATTGAAACTCCTGTTTTCGGATGGACGTCAAAGTTATAATCAGATACTTTCTCTGTTAATTAAACGTAACCAGGATATAGAAATTCGTTGTGAGTACAGAAAACAGCTGCCAACGCAAATGACTACAAAGCGGAGTTCTAAGAATTAATTTGGCAGCACTGAAAAATAAAACAAATATCAATGACGCCCACAAGTCAGTATATAACAAAATATAAGTGGGCATCACATCGTTCCAAGAATAATATAAAAGCAGTATAGAAAGAAAGCTCGACAGGATGGACGGTCACGCACGAAGCTCTCGTCCAGCTTTGAGTGTGTTTAAGCGTCAAACATTTCTCTCTCGAATCACTTCCGGTTCTCGAAACAGGATCTCGTTTTTCAAAAGGAAAAAAATTCAGAAACAAAAATTTGAAAAATTCCAGCTCCCTACTTCCGCTCCCCTGAACTTTTCTCTTTTGTTTAAAATTCGAAACGGGGGATTTATAGGGAAAAAACTTTTGGACCGAAAAAATTTCTGCTTCACCCCCATCTCCGGAGAGAAATGCATAAGCGTGAAACTGTTGTTCGGGCTTGCCCTTGTACGCATGCAGTGCAGGAAAATGAAAGCTTTCAAAATTTCTCTTCTTTCCTTTGTTTGATGGGAAAACAATTTTTTCCCCTTCCTTCTCCTCCTCCACCTCCTACACACGTTTCTTCTTCTTTCTCGATTTACTGGAATTCCATTTTGGAGGCTTTTCCTTGTAATTAAAAGTCTAAATTCGCTCAATTGGGTTGAGGGCATTGAGTGACAGGTAGTTGGAAAGCAGTTTGCGTGCCGGAATGCCTGATTGACAGGTTTTTTTTTGCTGTTGATCCCCTAACGATAAGCTGTTGGGATTTTGGGGAGTTTGTTTTTTATGTGTATTCTCCCCTCGCTTTCGCTACTTTGAGACGTGTACACACGCACTACAGCACTAATCTTTCTCTTTCTTTTTCTCTTTTTTTATTTCTTTTACATCTATGCGATTTTCTAAAACATCTACAGTAAAGCGTCTAGTCATCTGATCATAGTTTTTCATTACCTACAAGGATGGTACTTGTTTTGTGCTGACAAACACAATAGAAAGCAGCCCTTTGGACATTAAAACAAAATTTTGACAAATAAAGTACAACAGCAAACCTCAGAAAACGTCAACAACACCTAAGGTCGTTCAACCTGCTTCAGCAAAATTTTAACTACAGCAAACCTTGTCAAACCTCAAAATCCCTAACAGGAAAATTTTATTTAGCTCTAAAGCTTACAAATAACTCCGAAAGCTCAGAACGTATATAGAAATCCCTCCGCACCCACCTATCCACCTCTCGAAAATACAACAGCTTCTGTCGCAAATATTGTGAGCAACACAAACGGATGTACCGAGGAAGTTCTGATTTTGGAAAATCCTTTTATTCCCCGGAAATCCTTTAACAAAACGAATCAGCAACCGAGTTTCTCGAGAATTGAAATTCTTAGCATCCCCAGTTGCATTCCAGAATCGACAGAGGAAAACTTTTTTACCAATACAGGAGGAGGAGGAGGAGAAGAAGAAGAAGATGAAGAAGGAGGAGTAAAGGATCAGTTCCTCGGTCGAGGCCCTCGACGGTCTAAAACAAACCAAAACTTTTGCTTTGAAAGTTGGGTTTGTCTTGTGCAACAAGTCGATGGAAATTCAGCGAGTCGAGAAGAAAAGGGAGGTGAGAGTGTGCAGAAGGGAAGGTAAAAGGAGAGGAGAGGTAGGAGGAGGACGGGAGAAGAATGGTGGAGGCAAGTTTTAAAAGAGAGGACCTTCGTTAATCCGTTTCTAATCCGGTTGTTTTATTTATGTATTTGCAAATTTAATACTTTTCCCAGAGGAAGGTCAGCAAATTTTGGGGATTTCTGTTGTATGTCCTTCCAGCTTTCTCCTCCTCCTCTTTTTGATCCTTCTAAGAAATATAGTCTGGACGACTGTGAAGAAGAACAATGTAGGAACAAGAAAAAAGATTTGGAAGGCCGACAACAGCATTTTTGGAATAATATATACAAGATGTCAATATATTTTCTGGAAATGTCTTTAGTTGTATAACTATATCTCTTTATTGAACTTTATACTGTTTATAATATACTTAATTAACAGTCTTGTCTTTTTCTTCTTCTTTTTCTTTCTTTTCAACTTCATCTTTTTTGTAATCTGTCTATCAAACATAGTCCTCTCTTCGTTTTGGTTCCTTTTGACGATATAACAATTTATACAGCGTGACTCTTGATCTAAATCTACAAAAATAGAAGAGTGAAAGGGGATCAAAAGAAAAGTTGTTAAGAGAAAGAAGAGGTTAATAACAAATAGAAGAATGAGAGTGTGATAGTATTTATTAAGAATTTAGGAAGGAGAAGAATGGTAAATGAAGATAGAAAAAGGAAGAGAGAAAAAAGCAGGAAGAAATAAAGGAAAAAGAAGGAAGGAAAGAGAAAGAAGAAGAAAAAGACAAAGGATGAAGGTAGATGAAGCATACTGTAGATTTCAGAAGTTTCTTTGTTGAGGCGGAGAAAGACTGGAAGGGACCCACAGATTTGGGAAGTTTGATTACTTTCTTGCTGTAGGATAGGTGAAGATACAGTCAGGACCGAACCATGATTTCAATTGCTGCAGGATTATTGTTATAACCTTGTCATACTCTTTATCTTTCGAGTAGAGCCAGTCAACTCCAAGCGCCTAAACCCACCCGAAACACTTTGACTAGTCTTCTCTCCTCAAAACATAACCTGCTTAATCCACCCCACCTTTAGAATCTGATAAAACCTCAAACGCCGTGATAGTAGAAGAAAAGGGAAAACTTTACTTTTGACAAAAAAGAAAATAGAAAAATAAAATAAAACCACGGAAAATCTAGAAAGCTCGTGTCACCAACCCACTCCCACGGCCAAAGAGAAAGCATGTGCGATGGAATTTCGGTCGAAGAGTGGGGAAGCGAAGGAAGAGGAAGAGGAAGTTGACACATTCTTTGTGGCGTCAAATCCAAGAAAAAACCTTTTTCCCTCGAATCGTATTGGGAAAATAGTTTTCCCGGGATTTCCCACATCATCCTGACCCGCATACCTCACTTCCTACCTTTCCCTCCCTTCCTCCTCCTCATTTCTTATGAACGCGTTTAATTTCCACTGATTAGAGATTAACGGGAAAGAATATAACCGGATTATCCGCACCTTTGTAAATCCCGTTTTGTTTTCCCGCTCCCGTTTGACTTTTAACGCCATCACGGCTTTTTGGGCATCTACCTAGCCCCCACCCTACGACCACCGAAAATTTCCTGATGAAGTGATTTACTCTCGACGAGCGGGTGTTTTATTTAAGTTTTAAAGCCGATTCCGCCGTTCGCCTCTCTCTCTCTCATCCTTTTGACTCTTCACTCACTTTCGGAGAAAAATGAAGAAAACTTTGGAAGAACTTTTCTTTTTTTTTCTGTATATTTTTATAAAACTGTTAAGCTGTTTAAGTATTTATAAATAAGAAAACCTTTACAGAATTTACATAATTTTTCGAAAAAACTTCTTTTTCCCTCCTTTTGCTCTAATTAAAACTCATCGTGTTCTACTTTTATATGCCGTTGTTCTCTTCCCTCTATCTCTCTTCATCTCCTTATCCGACACCTTTTACAGCCTTTCTTCCTCTCTCTCTCTCTTTAAATATTATTAATCGTTTATTGAACTTTTACCATGTTTATTAATTAGGCGAGTATAAAGAGAAATTTGTGTTGTTTTCTAAATGAATATTTAAAGCTTATATTATAATAATTTTTCTTTTTAGGTTTTGAGGTTGTAAACTTCTCTCATGAGTGGACTAAGGCCTAGGCGACGTATTCAAGTGCCTAAGGCCCGGATTTACAGCATTGCCTCTTGTATTTAACCTTAGTTCGCCACTGACTTCTCTGTTACTTTTTAGAAAAAGTGTGAAAAACCTTACACAACAGACACATACCCAGAGTATAAGTCGCATTCAAGATGTGTTAATGAAACAAAGCTCACGAATGCCTAACGAAAATAAATTTATTGAAGTAAATAATATTTATAATAATATATTATATATATAAATAATGTGGAGGTTTCGATGAATGTCAGTTACTTCACCAATTTGTTATAGTGCACTGACTGTCTCCTGGTCGTGTGTTCTATTTAAAATCTTTTGACTCTTCCTGCAAGTCTAAGCTCGTCTTCATGCAAGTTTCTGCGTGTCCAAGCCTGAGCGTATTGCTACAGTATATAATAATATTGGTGGTGGTTTTAACCCCGTTTTTCACCCTTAATTTTTGGGTGTAACAGGATGCAGGAGAATGAACCAACGACCATTTGCGTCAAGTCAGGAACTTAACTACTGCACTACTCCTCCCAGGTACAGTATATAATAATATATATAACAGATTGAAAATTTATTTATTAAATCATTCTGTACGGTCGTCATATAGCCGTTGAGTTACTTCACCGATTAGCTGTGCGCTGACCATCTACTGAACGCGTGTTTATTTATATGCTTCGCGTAGACGATTTCGTCTCAGCTTATAGACATGCAAGTTTCTGCATGTCTTGTGATGACTGCTGCAGGTTTGAGCGTGTTGTCACAGTATATATGATAATATACAGTGGCTACAGCTTATGGAACTTCATTTTTGTAAAATATATCGCTCGAAGATTTTTGGTGCATTTCTGACCTTATCTGCACACGATATTCTTGGATAAATCGCTGATTAATACTTACAGCTGTGATTTACTGAGGTTGGTATAATGAGAAAGCTTTGACAGCCTGCCTGTGTATGATTTTATACGCACAAAAATAAGTGTCCCAAATAAGCTGTGAGATGTATTTTCCACAAACTAATTTTCTTAGGGGTTAAAATTTTTGGAAAATTTGTTTTGTGATTTATGTCGGCTAAACATACAGCTACAGCCTGTTTTCAAATTTCGCCGATAACTATAATGTTTAGAAGATACAACGATTTCATTATTATAAAGGTAGTGTCCCAAATAAGGTATCAGCTACTGTGTTTAACAGAATTATATTTAAATGTAGGTATTTATAAGCGGATAAATCACAATTGAAACTTACAGGAAGCTTGGTTATATCACCTCCTCCGGTCTACTAATAGATGAGTCGACTTTGTCAATTTTATTTTTTCTTCTCCTTTTATGACTTTTTTCTCTTTTCTTCTTTTTATTTGGTTTTTATCACGTTAATAAACTTCATTTCTTTCTCTTAGTAGAAGTAGCAACAACAGCGCCACTTTTGTTTTTTTTGTTTTTATTGTCTATATACCAAATTCACTTTCCCAGTGAGAGAGGCAAGCAATCTTCTCTCATGATAAACCTTAAAGAAATATCTTCTTCCTTATTTATTTTCCTTTTCTTTCGCTACCATCCTCCGGAAGGTGAAAAACTTTCGTCTTCGCCGGAAATCCATTTCTGGCGGAATTCTCACGCCCATTACCACCCACCTGACATTTGAGCTTTCCGACAAACCACGTACTCGTCAAAACAAAATCAGAAACGGTTAATTCGGCAATCGGAAAACTCATCACACTCCGACGCCATGTTATTAAAAAGAAATCAAAATCTCATCGCATTCAGCCTCCCAACAGCTCTCCTCTCCCTCCCCACAGCCTTCTTCCGATTCCCACTTCTCTGACCGAAATCAACAGAACATAAAACAAAAATTTTTCAGATTTCCTGAGCGCCATT
>JADMLL010000008.1:12263053-12304495 GCA_016920875.1 Columbicola columbae
GAGAGCTTTTTCTTGGAAGGTTTTGAGAGTTGGAGAGCTTTTGCGAAGCGAGTTTTGATTATGGCTCAGTTCCCTCTACCAAAAAGTTCCTCCGTTTGAGTGTTTTTGTGTGAAAGGTAGAATTGATCGTGAAAAGGTTTAAAGTTTTGAACTTTCGGAGCTTTTTGAAAGTTTTTCGAAAGCTTTCCATCACTAGTTCATGCAAATATGGATTTGGTATCTTAAACTCCCATCTTCTGATGTCCTCTTCTCTTGCTTTGTCCAAGTCATATAACGTTGGAGTAGTCAACGACTTTGAGCGATTGCTGAGTTACACTTTTGCATCTAAATACTGTCCTTGATGGTTTTGCCAAGTTGTTGACTATCGAGTTAGAGCATATACAACTCGTAGAAGTATAGAATAATCAAAGGTTTCGGATGGCTAAGAGCTTTCTACAACTACATCAGACGAATTTCTGCCTTCCATTCTATCCTCTACTCTTCTGTTATGTTGTAACTTTCCCATCCAACTCATGATGGGTTATATCATCGCCAAATTCATCTATTCCTCAATAACTTATTAAGGTTATGAATCGATAAAAGCTCATAATAGATGGTGAAAAAGCTTTCTGTTTGATGACTTTCTCAGGTAGCTATCTCAAAATCCAGATTATCAGGATGTCGTTCGAGTGATGTTGGTGACGTCTCTTCTACCAATATACGCGTTCGGTTTCTTCCATCTTTCATCTCCTCGCAATTTTTCATCTTCCTTCTGAGAAGAATAATTTTTCTTTTGTGTTCAGTCTCCCTTCCCCTCCTCTCTCCGATGCTTCGTGATTTCAATTTTCCGTCTGATGATGTCGTGTAAGAGGACATCTTTCCCCGTGAAGCTATGGCTCTCCTTCTCTTCGCTCATTGTTGTTCCCTTCATTTTCTCTCTTTTTTATCTACTCCTTTTCAAAACGTTATTGTTTGACATTTCTTTCCCTTCCTCCTTCTTCTCTTTTCCTTTATCTCGTTCTTTAATTCTTTTGTAAAAGGCTTAAGCGACACAAAAACTTTTCTCAACCGAGATTTGTCCGATTTTTTTCTTCTTTTTCGAAAGTTCACTTTTCAATTCTTTACTGAGGTTCATTTTTCTTTTTCCCTGCGTCTGTCTTTGTCTTTTCCTCTCCTCTCACCTATCCGCCTCCCTTTTTTTGCGGTGACCTCATCCTCCTCCCACAGTTTCCGTTATTATTATTTTAAATACGAAGTTGCAAAGCTTTGACTGAGCTTTTGAAGTGGCTTGTAGCGAATTCATTAATTTAATAACAGTCACTAGAAAGCACTTCAGAATTCTTTTCGTTTTAAAAAGCTCTGTTTTCTAAATTTTTGAAAGCTCGATTGACTGAAGGTCGTTTTGGTCTCCTAGGAGATTTTTGCAGTTGATGTTATGATTCCAACCCGAGCTTTCCTTCTCTTCTTCACTCTTTTACTCTTCTACTACATAAAAACAGAAAAGTTTTCTACTAAAAGAGGTTTTCAAGTCAAAAGAGAGGATAACGAAAAGATGATAAACAAAACAAAAAGCAGAAGAGATTAAAGCTCATTCACTCCTCTGAGGAAGGAAGGCTTTAAGCATTTTTCGTATATACAATAAAAGCGTGAAAATATTGTTTTGCTTCCCCCGATGAATGATTCTAAGGGCGTTGCCTTTCTAATTCAAAGCTCTCAAAGCTCATTCTTGATACGTTGAGTAAAGGATGTATGGCTATTCTTAAAGGTCAAGCGTTCAAAGCTTTCTACCCTTTTTTTAGCCGGAGACCTCTCGAAAGTGGTCCGTCTTGCCTTTGGAGACGCAAGAGGGAGTATGTGAAGCTTTCGTGAGTTGGATTAGGTCGTAACCAAATCACTTGATTGTATAGTAATTTAGTATAATATATTATTCATTGTAGTATTTATACTGAAATGAATGCTGATGGGAAAATATCAGGGCTCGAAAGCTCCAAACCCCAAATTGTTATAATTCCAAAAAAACAGAAACAGGACACGAAACCATTTGAAATTTATTATATTTTCACAACCCCCTCACCACTCACATTCCTGGTTCCTGTCGTCCTCCACCCCAAACCACAACTTGTCTTCAATTTTTGGCATCACGTTTCATTCCTTCAACTTCAATTAAAGCCAAAAAAAAATTTTTTTCCTTTTGAAACAGTAGAAGAGAGAAGGATTGCATTACGAACGGAATCCGAAACCCCAAAGGAAATCTGGCAAAGGAAAACTGGAAATCCTTCGAGCAGTGCCGAAGTCCCAGAATGTTTACATTGGATTCACTAAAAAAATAAAATAAAACAAACTTTAATTAACTTCCTGTTGACTCTTGAAATCCTGTCGCGAGTAATTACAGGGTTTTTACAAAACCGGAGAGAAAATTCTCTCTTCCCGTCTTCTTTGTTATCCAGATGAGTGAAAATTTGGGAAATTCGGGGCTGAAAGAGAATCGAAAGCTCTAATACTAGCCTCTAGATAATAGATAGAAAGCTCGTAATTACCTTTTGGTTTAAGTTTTTTTGAATTTTTCTCTGAAGACTATTTTACCCCCAAAATTTGAATTTTTGAATTTCCCGCCAAAATTGACTTTTGAGTGATTCTTTCTGTTGTGTTGGTTTATTCTGCTTTGATGGCACTGTTGTTTCGTTAAATAATTTTTCTTCTTTTGTCACTTTTCAGGTAAGATGTTCAAGACAACAGAAAATCTGTGGAAGACTGAAGAAGAGAATCAAAATACGACTTGGAGGACACTTGAACAGCCAGAGTACCTGTAAGATAACTCAAACAGCAAAAATCGAATTAGTCACGAAAATAATCCAGTCCCTCATTACTACGACAGCAAAACAATATTAAGTTGGTAGAACTGGGGGAATGGGAAGTGCTAACTATACTTTGAGTACTAAATTAAAATTTTTTTTGACATGGGAGGGGCTTTTGAGCTTAATTAGCAGTCAATATGAGTGAGGCTATTACCAAAGCAGATGGATGAAGAGACGATTGATAGACGGTTGATTGGTGAAAGGGAAAGATGCGATGACGAGCTTTCGGAAAAGTCGTGATTCCCTGGTATTTTTAGAGTAATTGGATGAGAAAAGTCAGACAGACGGGCGAAATGACACCCTGACTCTATTAAGATGGAGGGAAGTTAGATTAGGCGAGGTTGAGTGATGTCTCGGAATTTTGGGATTCCTTAAAGCTCATTAGGATGAAAGCTCCGAGCTTAGAGTTGGGTTTTCGAATGAATCCACGAAGCTTTGATAAGATCTGATAGGTTAGAACAGCTTTCTTGAGATAACTTGACTTCGCTATCTTCTCTTTTGAGTTGGTTTTTTTAATTTTGGTGTCAGGATACCGGAAGTAGTTGAGATTAGCTTGCGTTGGGATCAAAACGTCACTTAGTATCTCTCAGAATTCGCTTTCTGTCGTCCTTCCTTTTAGTTTTCGGTCCTTATTTTCCTTTTTTTCATACCTTTCCTGTCGTCCTACCTTTCCAAGTTCTTTTCGTAGATCTTTTTCTGATGAGATTTGAGATTTTCTCTGCTGTTGCTGTTTGTTACTCTTTCGGTCCAGTTTTTGGATAAATTGTTGCCCTCCTCGGCCAGACATTTCGCTTACAATGACATCTCCAGACATCTTCAGTGGTGGAATTTGATCTCGGCTCGAAATTCGTTTCCTAAATTTTGCACACTTTAACAAAGGTCTCATTTCATAAATAATGCACACGATCTACTCTTTTTTTTATTTGAAGAGTATTGGCGCTTTCTTAGATTTCATTTCAAAAGTATTGCACAATTTTTAGTGGATTTTGTTTAATAATAATAATTGCACACTTTTATACTAATCCACCTCGTAATTACTGTAACCATTTCACTTTCTTTTATTTCAAAAGTACTGCACACTTTAAGAATAATCTCATTTCATAAAAATTGCACACTTTCTAAAACATTTCATTTTATTACCACTACACACTCTACAGTGTCTGACTTGTTCTTCTTCTTCTTTGTTCTTAGCCATCATCAGTTACCAGACCTAAGTCGAAACTAAACTCTCAACCACTAATGATGCTTATAGCTTTCGACGTGGGCAAAATGTCTGAAGGAAGTTAAGAGCAACGTGGATGTCTTTTCAAGAAAGTTGAGTTGAGCGGTGCAACAGCTAAAAGAGTAACAATACCAACATTTCTGTTTAAATCTTGTTTCTTTCTGGCTATCACGTCAGAGATTTGAGAACTTCAGGATGCTTACATCTACATTTATAAGCTGATAGCATTCTTGGTTTTCATTGGGTGATCTTCTGAAATCTTCATAAGTTTGTAGAGTTGGCGGAACGGTTGTTACTTAACTCGGTCCGTTTTTCCTTTTCCGGCCCAACACTTGAGATACAAAAAATCGTAAAAGGAGAAAGAAATTAATTAAAAACATCACAAAATGTCAATTATATCAACGTTCCAGGGAAAACGGCCATTTTTTCCCATTTTTCCTCCCAGTCCGACTCGACCCTCCTCACACCATTATTTACCTTTTTTCATAATTAATGACTCCCAGTTTCATCCGCCCTATAATGCATTATGCCTCCCAAGAGAGATTATCGAGAGAAGGGGAAAAATGAGGACAGTAATCACCTCGACTTCTAATTATCCTCACATCAGGTTTAGTCTGAACGGGAGGAGGAGGAGGAAGAGAGGGAAATGTGATCATCGAGGCAAAACGCTCTTTGAGTTTCTCCATTTTACTAAATAAGAGTCGAGTTATAATAAACTCAGAGAGAATGGGAGGCTGGATTGAAAGGAAGAGTTTGATCCATCCCCTCCTCTCTCCCAAAATGATCAAAAACTTATCCATCAACCGGATTCCTTTAATAAGAGCCACCACCTGACCTAATTAATCGTCATCTTTCATCCCTCTTCCTCTCATTTTATCTGCTACCACTTTCTTCACAACTTTTTTGAACCTAGTCACTGATCCTTTTATCTGTATGAGAAAGGAAGAATCATAATTCGGTTGGTTATCTCGATTTCTTCTTGTGACCACTCTTTCAGCAGTTCTGACGGGAGAGGGTAGGTAAGAAGGAAGACGAAGGGAGAGGAGATATTTTCAGAACGTAACTGTGAGCACACATTTTGAGAATTTGTCAGCCTCGCGAATGATTCCATATCCTTTTTCCGGTTGGTTTAGTTCTGTTTCGTTCTGATTCACTTTGACGTTCCTCGGTGAGAAATAACGTTTTCGAAATCAGTTTTTGACTTCGTTTTTGTAACGCGGAGTGGTTTTTAGCTGGATTCCCCATTTCCTGTTTTAGTGTCATTTTGACTGATAAGAATTTTGTCAGCACGCAAGTAGTAACAGCCTACTCTTCTGTGATTTTCTAAAGAATTTGACATGAGCCGTGTAACACCCAAAAGAGTAATACAACTAACATCTTTACATCCTGTTTCTAGCATTCCTGGGTTCATTATTGCTTTTTAGTTTTTGTGATCGGTGTTGTGACCTCCACAATTAGTGGGTTGAGTCCCCTCAGGAAGGTTTGTGAGGAACAAAAAATAATAAAGAAAGGAAGATTGGGCGCCGTCTGGTTTTCCAAGCGTGTGGTGAGGACAGGGTGCCGGGATAGGTTGATAGGAATACCCACAATACTCACCACTTTTATGTTCGACATGACCGAAAGGCAACAAATATTGAAATTCAATTTCACGTACTTTTAAAAAACAGCCGAAAAGCTGTTGTGTTATTATATCTACCTAGAGTGGTAAACAAAACTTCTGACGTCGATTAGGCGTGAAAAAGTACTGAAAGCTTGGCAAGGAGAAAAGCTCGCAGGTTTCAACCTGAACCCGCTGCCTTCTCGAATTTCGTGATTTAAGGTTCGGTGTTAAAATGGCGGTGTCTAGAATACTAATACTAATTCTAAGAGTTTGAGGATGCTTACATATACATTGAAATGCAACTACCACTTTTGATGTTCATTTCGCTCCTCTGCAACCACTATAAACTTGTAGAGCTGGCAGAACGTTTGCTACTTTCCTTCTTCTACTTCGTACACCCTTCCAAATCGTCTAAGAATCATTTTACTAACCTGGAACATAGGACTAACTAATAAGCTTTTGTTTAGTGTCCATATTTTATTATCAAAAAAGGGATGATCCTTCACCATAACACGGGAGGAAGAGAAGAGAGTCCAAAGAGGATATGGAGGAGGTGAGGACACTGAAAAACAAAAAGCCGGAGGTGTTTGCACGAAACATTTGCTTAAGTAATGGTAAATAAGTATTGCAAATAGTGTTTGCGGTCAAACAACGTAAATCTTCCGGAAATTTATTGTAAACATAGGAAATGAGGAGCCTTTTGTTGTTTCTCCTCAATGCTATCTTCTCCTACGCTTTCCCTCCATTTTCCTTTTTCTTTTCTTCTCCATTTTTATATTCAGGTCTTTAGTAGATCTTTTAACCATTCTTCCCTTTTCTCTTGCTTTCTTTTCACCTGAGTCAATGGTTCGTTTTTATTTCTTCCTGGATTTTATCGAAATGGTTTCCTCGCCATTTTGTTTTGTTGTTGTAAGGAGAATTCACATTTGCTGAAATGGTCATGAGTTTCATTGTTAAAGTGAAAGAGCGTTTGGGCAGCTGTTGTTGTTGATGTTGAAGGTGGTCTTCTGGCTTGAGGGGTTGTTCTCGTGCTACAGGTTGATGTTTAATGGAGTAGAAACTCGATAATCGTTTGTAAGGCAGCAATAATTTAAGAACGATAATCGTTAGCTGGGTTTTCGACTTGGGGCTTTTGCCTTTTCCCCTTTTTGTTTGTTTGTATAATGACGAAGTCGTTTTGTTTGTTGGGGTTTTGTGTGAAGTACGAAGTGTATTTTGATGATGTTTGGGAGGTTGGAGAGTTTCTTTAATCATAATTTTCTGATTTTTTTTGCTAACCTGACTATCTGAATTCTTGTTGCTGTTTTGACCCATCTTCACATCGTTTAGTGTTCACTATTCAACCCTCCGGGCTTTAGTTTTGTTTGAAAGTTCTCCTCTACACCAGACAAATGCAGACCATCTCCAGGCATCTTCATCACATTTCTTCAGTCACCTTTATAGCCCTGTTGGATGTTGCTCCAAAAATTACAAGAAGTTGTTGTAGAAATCTCTGCATATTCTCATGAAGAGATTAATTCAAATAGGAGCCAGGGTAGAGTTCAGGATAGGACCCAGATGAATAGATAGCCAATAGAACGAGAAGATTTTTGGGGAAAGGGCCAATAGGGTTCAAGCGAGGACTAATGAAATCGTATAAAAATTGATCATACGACGGTTATTGTTTCGGAGAGGATCAAAAGGATGTGGAGCTTTCTATTTGGCGACGCTACAGCCCTAGCCATATCCTCTGGTCGGTTCTCTAAATTTGTACACTTTACACCTCTCAACTATAAAGAGTCTTAGTTTTTTGTTTATACTAACTCTTGATGCCCATTTTTGACACCTCCAGTCACGTGATCTATCCTCAAAAACGATGAGTAAAGTTCGTAATGTTCTACTTTCTTCACAGTCGAGCTTTTTCAAAAAGTTTCCTTGGGTCTAGACAAAACAAAAGCAATGAAACACAAATAAAGAAAAAAGGAAACAAAAGAAAACTGAAATTTATTTAATCAATCACCTCTCTTCTCGAAAGTTCATGAAAAATTGGTCAGTCTGGCATCTAAAATAAATTTTTCGAAACTGTTTTCTCCTCTCCTTTTCTTCTTACTCCTCCTTCTTCTCAGCTTATTGGGAAAAATGATAAAAGCAATAATCGTGAGAAAACAAAAAAAAAGAACCGAACAGAGATGAAGACCAGAGTGTTCAACTAAAATCACAATAACAAATAACTTTCGAAAATTTTTCTAAATCGTAACTTAGAAAACGAAGGAAAAGCTTTCTCTAAAATGGTGGGGAATTAAACTATTCTCTCTCTTATCATTCCATCAATTTAATTAATAAAAAGAGACTAAGAGGAAGTAAAGAGAGGGAGTGGAGGAAGGGTAGAAGATGGGAGGAACCAACAGCAAAATTTATTACCCACACAAAAACCAAATTTCAAAATTTCATTTTTCGAAAATCTTAATCATACAACTGCGAGACGTTTCTCCTCCCACATCCCACTCCTCCTCAAAACCCTCTCACCATAATTGAGTTTCACACTGCCTCCTTTAGCTTGGAATCTTCTTTCTCGGGAAAAGCTGACCATTTCATCACCTTCTCTTAATCATTTTCGAAAATTTTCTCGGTCACTGAGAAAACGTCGTGACGGTCAAAGAAAAACCGGAAGTAGATGGTCCATGCTATCATTTCATTAGTGACGGATAATTAATTTCGCTTTTCTCTTAATTAGGACCGATTAAAAAGGACCTCCCTTTGTACCCTCCTCTTTCCCGACAGCTCAGCAAAAATGTAATTTACAAGAATTTATTTTACCCCGAAAATTATTCTGACTGAAATATTCAAAATCAATTTTTTTGAATGGTGAAAATGAAAGTGAAGGAACGGGGGGTTGGGGTGGAGGGTTGCAGAAGAAGATTAAAAGCCAGTACGAGAAGGATGAAGGGTAGAAGAGAGAGAGAGAAGAGTAGAAAAATATACATAAAAAAAGGAAAAGTTGGAGAGATAAGTCGGAAAATTCTCGCTCGAGGCGCTTCCTCTTCGTCTTCTTTCTTCTACCTCCCCACCCCGTCCCACCGCCTCCTCCTAAAATAAATTTATAACCTCCAATTTAATAATTTTCCGTTTCATTTTCTTTGAAAAATTTTTCAATTTTTTTTTTCATGATTCTAATTAGTTTGGACCGATTGCTGATGAATCGACAGAAAAAAATTTTTTTTGTCGTCTTTATTTAATCCGAAATTCCTTTTTGTTGGGGATGGAGTGGAGGAGCGGGGGTTGAGCAGAGCTTTAATGAATAAAATTGTCTTCTGACGGAGTTTAGTTGTCCTCTACAAACTTCCGAATCTATTTTGAGGGTTTTCCCAGCTTAGGACAGACACCTCGCGCCATATTCCAAAAGGTTGATGACACTAGAGAAATAGATTCATGATCAATACCCCACCACTCCAAACCTTCCCTCCTCCAACCCCTTGGAACCCATATTTTCTCTTTTGTTTACGACAAACCCAATTGTCTGCGCCGTTCACGGGGAACCTCCCATAAACCGTTCGGGAATGAAACTTAATCCCGAATAAGTATCGCGGAGGACTTTGGGAGCCCGATAATTGATGTCTTCGGCTTTGGACTTGTAAAACAGAAGTGATTCCTTTGAAGACGTCACAAGCAAACCCAGACTCCGCGACAGAGAGGAATTCGTCGGGTCAATTTCGACGTTGAACCAATCACGGAGATCGGATTCCTTGTAATTTTCATTTCCGGAGTTTCTTCCTTCCCTCTCCCGGTGATTTCTCTTTCTTATCATATCCCGCTGTGAAACTAAGTGTCTTTCTCCCTCTTCCGACTAATCCTTTTCTGCAAAAAAAGATAAATCGAATCAAGAGAAAACAGTTTCTTGGAAAGCTCTAATAGAAATTCACTTCTTAACACGGCACTGAGTTGAGCTTGAGCGAGAAAGAACAATCATCACAGTCTAGAAAGCGTAATTACTATTCATAATGATGTAATCTTCGTTCATAATATGAGGCTGCTAATTTAGCAGTCATGAAATTGTTTCTTTTTTATGTTCATGAAAAGCTCCGCTCTATGAATGTAAAAGCTCTCGATTCATAATGTCAAGGTTATTGAAGCCTGAATTGCTTTCTATTTGAAAGAGCGTAGATAGTGAAACTAAGAAGAAAGACTCAAATTTTTGAAGCTTTTGGGTGAGCTTTTTGGCGCCTGAGACAAAGCTCACAGTCACACGCCTTAAAATGTCTAAAATGAATGAGGTTCTAGGGTGATGATGATAACAAAACGGTGTCCTACTTTTGATGAGCTTTTTTCTCCATCAAAAACACGAACTTCCGGTTTCGATGTAAACTCCCATCAAGTCCTAAACAAATTCAAGCACTTCGACTCACAGATAATCATTAAGTCAAAGCTCCAGATAAACAAACACACTTCTTTATCCAGATGAAAACCCAAATACAAAAAATTATTCACAAAAACGTAAAAAGACCCACTCTTCATATGTCAATCATATAATAACGGTTATTTATTTAAGATTTAAAATTTTTTCAAACGCTTTTCGAATTTGTTTTTTAGAATTTCACCGTTTTCGATTTCAATTTTCTAAAATCGAGTTTCACAATAAATAAAAACGAAATTCTGTTGCCAATCACTAACACGAAGCCTTCAAACATGTCGTCCTAACCTCTAGGCTCGAGCTTTTGGGTGAGGGAAGTGGAGGATGAGGAGGGGCAAATGCTGTTGGCTCACGTGTCTGCGTTTCGTGATCCTTCAAAATGATTTCCGTGATGGAAGTCAAATCGAATAGAAGAAACGTCGGAAGCCTAAGGGGATCGGATTAGGAGGAATCTTTAATATGGTGTTTCGAGGAGGAGAAGGTGGTGGTGGTGGGGAAAGGTCGAGATTCTAAGGTTCCAAAATGAAGAGAAAGGAAGGAAGGAAGAAACGACGCTCGGCGGCAAAAAGGAAACACATTAGCACACGTGTTGTGTAAACAGGATTAACGGATTAAACGCGGTTTTCGAATAATGCTCGAAAATTTTCTCTAGTTTCCTGCCTTTCGCACAATTTTTATCTAGTTGCTTTGTTTTAGATTATCTACGTCCGTTTTTACTTTTTTCTGGCATCATCACTTTCGGGCTTAATAGAGCTCATTCGAGCTTTCGTCTTTTTCCATTTCCGGTTTTTCTGCTTCTGCTTCCATCAAACATGCTATTTCGTTTCTTGATTTTGCTGTTGTGCTTGTTTGTAACTGAAAACTGATTTGGAAAGTTTCGTTTCTACGTTGGCTTCTGCTTTTCCACAGCTTTTAGAAAGCTTTTCATTTCCTGGTTCTGTTTTGAATTTATTTAAATCAAGACACTGATTTCAGATTGAAGTGTGGAAGCCTGAAGTTAGTGGGTCACGTGACCAGAAATATTTCTGCTTGTAACAGATCAGTCGATTATAAGAGATGTTCGAGTAACGAAATGGACTACACAAGCAAACAGTCAGACTCTCAATAGCTTATAAAGTAGGTTGGGTTATGTGGGTTAGCTGATTAAGCGAGGTCTGACAAAGGAAGAAGACCAAGTTCCAAAACCAAAATTTAGGACAGAAAAGGGGACAACCACAAGAACAGGAAAATGAGATGAAGAAGAAGATGTGAAAGTCATGGAATAAGAAGCCATTACCAACAAAAGTGAAAGTTATCGATCAAAATGGTCTCCCATCCACCACCAGGTGGGGAGTTGAGGGAAGTCTGAACAGGGGGTGGGCAGAGAGGAGGACCAGAAACTTTAGTGAGAGCTTTTGATGTAAAGTGGTGACAAGATTGATGAACGTCCGTTGTTCCTTTCACGAAAAGCTTCTTTCTCTATACTTTGGTCAATCGAATGAAATCCAACTCCTCTCTCTCTCTGTCGTGTCTCTCATCCCCCTTTCATCCCTCTTCCTTCTTCCCTTTCCTCTCTTCCCGATTTTTGTCGTTTTCGTTCTTTTCCTTTTGTTTTATTGCTCTTTTTAACGAGTTGTAATGTGTGTGAGATGTCGAAAAGTGTTAACTTGTAGAAATTTCTGTTTCTCTCTTCTTCAAACGCCTTTTTAATCTTCTTCATTCTAACTTAGATAAAAAGAAAGACAGAGAGAGTGAGGAAGGGAGGGAGAGGGAAGAGAGAGAAGTTATTAAAGTTTTTCCTTATTTTTGGTAAGTTGGCGTTATCTTGCGAACTTTTTTTGCTCGATTGCAGTTTTTTAAGCTTCTCGGATTAAAGAATAGTTTCTGTGTGATTGTTCCCAGTCCTTTTCCTTCGTTTATCTGAATTTTTCATTTAGAAAGAGAAAGTGGATTTGTATGATACAGTTTGGGTTAAATACGCAGTTACAGTTAGGTTTAAATTGTATACAAAAAACTGACACCTCTAACGATGTTTTATCAACTTCAACGACTGCTGACATCGTCAGGGTAAAGAAAAGCAAACTTAGGAGACTAAAAGAGGACGATAGAAGACAGAAAAACAAGTACACATACAGTGTCGAATCAAGAACAAAGTTGAAAGAAGTAGAAGGTAGAGTCCTGGTCTCTTTTGAAATTATTAAGATTTTGGGTTAAGTATCAGAGTCGAACTATTTTCGCTGTATAGTACACACTGTTATACTTCTGGTACTCTTCCATGGTCTTCGCATGGTCTTCCTTGGTCTCTCATTTAAAATTGAATAAATACTGTGGCTTTACCGCATGCTTAGAATAGTCTCGACGAGATGAATGACAAACGTGGAAGTGCCAACCCATATGGGCAAAGAGGAGTTGCTGTACGAAGTTAAGAGCCGGAAACTGCAATAATTCGGACCCATACTGCGAGATAACAGATACAAACTACTCCAGCTCATCATAGAAAGTTGTGTTGGTTTAGATCGGGGGGATGAAGAGTGCAATTTACTAAGATAAGAGGATAAAAGGAGATGTCTACTGTATAGTGAAGAAGGTACACATTGGCATGTCATAAGAGGAAATGAAAAACTGGAAATAGAGATCGCTGAGTGGGGATGACTACACGCCTTAAAATACAAAAATAAAAAAGCTCCAGACAGACAGTACACCAAAGTCAGGTTCTTTAACCATCATTAAGTATTAAAAACCCGTTCCTACAACATTTCCTTTTGAGAAATAGGTTTCCTACTTAGTGAAAAGGATGACAGGGCGCAGGAAGAAGGGTTTCCAACACCTCATTCTTCTCTCTAACCAAAAGCTTCAACTCACAAATCCACTCATATAAATTCCAGGTTTTCACAGAAATATTATTTAATGAAATGAAATTTTCATCTAATATAGGGAGAAAGAGAAAGTGAGAGAGAGAGAGAGGAGGAGGATGAGGGAAGGGAGGGAGGGAGGTGAGAAGAGTGAGAATGAAGCGATTTTCTGATTAAGTGGTGAAAAGCTAACGAAAATATGAAAAGGCGTTCAACCAAAATCTCTTTTAATGCCATTCACGTTCGCCCCGCGAGAAACTTTTCGAAATCCGATAACTCTCAACAGGAAAACTCGACATTACTTTTTGGTCTGTCTGTTTTCCGTTATTTCCTTTCCTTTTCCGCTTTTCCCACCCGCCCGCATGTCCTCCGCCCGTGCGCTTCAATCACATTACTCCCTCTCAGTCGTGAATGCCTTTTAATTAACTATACAACCCTCGACTATTTCCCTCTTCCTCCCATCCACTTCCCAACTTCTTTAATTATCTAATCCGATTTTTGCTGTAGAAGATCTGAAAAAGCAGTCAGACAACAGCAAACAACCCAACGAATCATCAGAAAATTTTTTTTTTACTTTAACATCGAAACTTGATTGGTCTCCAGCCAACCCCGTAGGCTATCACGACTCTTTACCCAAAAAAAAGGTGACAGTTATCATTTTATTAGATGAGACCCTTCCACCCCTCTCCAAATCCAACCCCCCACACCTTTTGGAAAAGTTGAAGTTGGAAATCCCGGTTGCTGATGAAACGAAAGTGGTCAGAAAGTGCTTCGATTGACGGAACCGGTTGTGTCGACTCAGGACTTTGCCGTCTCTAAAGAGTCTTTGGGTTTGTTTAAACAGAAATAAGTCCCGGGGTGGGTGGAGAGTAGAAGAAAGCAACCGGGGCGGAGGGTAGGAGAAGAGAAAGGCATTTATCACCTCCCCCAAACCACTGGTACGAACACACAAACCTGTACAAAACCCGTTTTCAGTAATTAGGCGAGTTCCTCCGGAGCGGGAAAAGTTTGGCCGAATCCGCCGTTATTTAATTAAAGACCCGTAACTAATGATATAAAAGGTTTCGCTATAATATAGCCGAAACTAAAATTTACTTTAACGTTTATATATCCGGAGAAAACTAATTATTTTTTCTCCCTCCAGAGC
This sequence comes from Columbicola columbae, assembly GCA_016920875.1. Lineage (NCBI taxonomy): Eukaryota > Metazoa > Arthropoda > Insecta > Psocodea > Philopteridae > Columbicola > Columbicola columbae. Next base: position 12,277,075 of record JADMLL010000008.1, read on the forward strand.
TGGAGGAGGAGGAAGAACTCAATTCGAAAACTTGTTTTTAAAAATCGTGGGAGAGAGCCAAAGGTCTCTGTTGGCTTCTGTTGTGGGCTTTTGCTTTATATTCCCACTTTCTAAAAGGCTTTAATTAGTTTTAGAGGGTAGAGAGTGGTTATGTGAGTGGGTGGAAATATGGAAAATGTTTTTTAAAATTTCTTTTGAAGTTTTTTGAATATTTTGATTGGTTCTTCCCTTTTATTTTATCGTTGTTTTTATAACGTTAGACTTTTTTTACGGTTTCCTGTTGTTTCCTCCTAAAGTTATGGATTGATGGTGACAAATTAAGAAGCCAAAACACAAAAGGTGAAATTCTGACGAACCATAAATTAATATCGTATATAAATGTGGTAGTAAAAGTGATAAATCAGGCGAATAGCATTTCCAGCGATTATTCATAATCACCAGTTTGGCGAAGTGACAAATTACTAAATATTTATCACATTTACCGGCTAGTTTATAAATTATTCAACTTGCATGAGGAAATTAATATAATTTTGTTCACATGTTTGACTTCTGTCACTTTTGTGACAAAACACAAGCTGTCCACGCCAGTAACAGTGAGCAATGAATGCGAATATAAGAGAATAAGGAACAAAAGTCAAGTGTCTTAGCAAACATTTATTAAATTGCCCATTACGAGTTGGAGATTTTATAAACTAACCGGTAAATGTGATAAATACTCAAAAATCTGTCGCATGTGGCAAATCTAGTTGGTGATTATGAATAATCGTCGTGAATTATATATATTCGCGTGGTTTATTACTTTTACCATAACACATATGTTCGTTGTAACCCAAAAAACAGACATTATTTTCCGGCTCACTTATCAGTTCCGACAAGGTTCGAAAGGTCATTCAACTCAGAACGTTGCAGGGGCAATCGAATGCTGTACAACAAAGTAGCTAACAAAACAGTTAAATAGGAAAATTGTTCTTTGATGGGTTCCATTATAAACTCAGAATTTCATTTTCAACCCCTAAAGACCAATACGATTGGTTATTTAACTACCCAAAAGCTTCAGAGACTATACAATTCTAACTGACCTCTAGAAATCAGCAAAAACAGCACAAACATCTTTCAGTGTGACTCAAAAAAACTTTGGAACCACAAAGACGATAGAAAGTAACCCAACGCAGATTTCAAAGTCGATCACTTGACTACAACGCTCTACAACTAAAGTACCAGACAGAACAGTTAGTATTAATACCTCAACGGATCAAATTTTTCGAAGTCTACAGCACCATCTCCGATCAGCACTTAATAATCACGACATTCTGTGATGACGTCATCTTTAAAAGAAAAACTCCGACACCAAGACACAAAGACGACAACCTTTATCCTCAAAATTTATCTTCAGAAAATCATCAAAACTTAATCACGTGATGTGTGTCTAGTGTATATGTATGTCACTTTAAAAACAAACAAAGAAACCAAGTCAAAGAAGAGAGACAAGGAAGAATGGTGAGTCAAGAAACAGCACAAAGAATAAGAAAAATTGTCTTCGATGGTAAAAACGAAAAAGCAGGTAATAGCTGAGGGATGATTTTTATCCGAGGGAAACGGACTAGAAAAGGAAGAGATTGGGAGAGTGGGGGCAAAATTTTGGCATTAATAAAATGAAAATCCGTCACCTCAAAAAGTAAATCCCTGGTTCGAAAGGAATTTTCCCGACTTAGTCACTGAAACGGACGTGGAACCTTCAAGAAGACTTTCTATTGACGTTGACGAATGGCCGCCGACTTAATCTCGATTCCTTTTCTTTCCTCTCTGCTCTTTTGTCCTTTTCCTACTTCCTCGTTCCGACCCTAACATTTTTATTTCTTCATCTTTCTTCCTTTCTGTGTGTTTGTATCGATTCAAAAGAAATTTCCTCCTGAAAAGAGAGAAATTCAAATTTTAGACTGTGAGTTCCTTCACGAATTCGAAAATACGTTCAGTTTTACTAAGATACGGCACTGATTCGGATTCTTATTTACTTCTTAATAGGACATAAAGCTCTCGAGAGGAAATCTTATTAAAGCTTCCGGTTCGACTAAACTGAGAAATAAGGAAACTAGTCGGGAGACTTGGAGTTTGAAAAGGAAGTGGAACAAAGGCAAACGCCAAGTCATCAAAAGTCGTTAATTGGTTTTAAAAATGGCCGAAACGAGGAGAGGGAAGGAAGGAAACCACCACCACCACTACCACCCCCTCCTCCGACAAAAGTATTAAAAATCGATGAACCCGAACCTTTCGAGCCTTCATAAAAACCGTCAACAACTTCAAAGAAATAAAACTAAGAGAGAGGAGAGGAGAAAAAACTTTTTCTGAAAAATTTCCCCGGGAAATCCGTCAGAAAACCTTCGATTTTAACCCCCTTACCCCTCCCGTCCTCAATGGGGGAAGAAAAAGTCTCCATAAGTCAAAAACTAATTTATTAAAAGCTCGATGAAAATCGCGGCCCCGAAAAAAAGAAAAAAAAAGTTTTTGACCCCGCTTCTCCGTCCGCGACACGAGTGGGGGGTGAATGAAATTGCTGCTGCTGTTGCTGACACGAAAATTTTTTTTCTTTCTTTCTTTTTTTGGTCACGACGGAGGAGGAGAATGGGTGGAGGCGGGAGGGTTAACCAAACCATGTGGGAATAGGTTTTCTTCTTATTCGACTAACCGTAAACTCATATCCACATATGATACCTTTGAGACCCCCCCTCCTCCTCCTCCATTTCTGTCTTTCTTTTCTTGATAACTGTACAACAGCAAAAAAAATGAAGGAAAGAAAGCTTATTTTCTTTTGTCGCAAATTTGATAATCTCAAACGACACCTGTTAAAGTAATAAACGAAACGTGAGAAACGCGGAAGTTCGAAGAAGGTAAGAGGAGAGAGAGAGGACATGAAGAAGAAGAAGGAATGGAAGCAAGGTGTGTTAGGTGAGACGAAGGTGGAAGGAAGAAGAGGTGGTAGAAGAAGGAAAGAGAAGAAGGAAAAAAAAGCTGAAACTACGTTTGTGGATTTTCTCTTTTCTGACTTTGGAACCAACAGCTCGCTTGGGGATTCTTTCTTCCCCCTCGCCTTCTTCTTCTTCCTTCCACCACTTCCTACACCCCCGAAGAAGTCAACGCTTTTGTTTTGAGGAAAAATCTCAAAATTTTTCTTCTCTTTTCTATTTGCCGATAATGATTTCTCGGAAAATTCGCTTCTGAAGTTTTCTTTTTGAGTTCATGTTTAAGACTGTTCAAGAAGAAAACGGAGGTAGAGGGGGTTAGGGGGGTGATGAAAAAAGCTTTCACATTCAGATGAATCGATTAAAATGAAAGTCGAGATTTGTTAATTATAAAATCGGCCTTGAACTTCACTTTTCACGCGAAAGTTGTGAGATTAAATTCTCACTTCCCCGTTTCCTTTCCTCGAGCTTTCTAAGATGGATTTTTCTGTCGGGTCTTGAAAACTTCACAATTTTCTTACACCTTCGAAAAACGTTCAGCACAAGACTTTCACCACGTCAACGAAAAGCGAGACGCACATTCCGTAGAAAGCTTTTCCCAATCCCAAGAATCAAATTCGGTTTTCTCGATGCAAACTTCCGGTAAAAATATTTTTAAGGTACGAAACCTTAGAGTTCCATTCAGTCATTCAATCCCTGAATCACTACAAAGTCTCTGAATGACTCTCTGACCTCTTACCTCGAAAGCTCATTCCCAAATTCCGGTCCTCATTTCCTTTTGAAAATCATTTCCAGGGTTTCATCTAAGGTTGGGTCCGATGTCGATTAACCCGAAAATGCCTTTGATGTGTGTTTCAGTGAAAGCTCGACAGAAAGGACCCCGAAATCCCTGTTGTCTTTCCTACACAAAAAAGACCAAACAAATAAAAAGAAAAAAAAATGATAATAAAACAAAAATTTTGAAAATTTCAAAAACCGAAACATGAAAAAGCTTTTTGGACAATTTCCTGCCTCTTTTTTTAGGAGCCTCGACAGGGAAGAGAGAAAGAGAAAAAGAGCTTTCGGAATGAAGAAACCAGTTTCCCGGCAAAAATTTTAACCTCACCACCCGTCCTCTCCTTCACCTCTCCCGAAAATTGTTCTTTTGTTTATTCTTTTAATTAATTTCTGGTGATTTTTATATTTCGGCGAGAAGAGCTTTCGAGCTTTCTAAAAAGCTTTTGGCTGTTACGAGGGTAGAAAAATATTTGTTGTATATATATACGGCAAGATGTTTGTTACACTCTCAGGTGAAAAGCTTGCTTTGTTTCTGCCATCGAAGTCACGTCAAATCTTTTTATTTTTAATAATTTTCCCGGGAAAGCGCGGAGGTGGAAGAGGGGGTTGTGCCCATTGGGAAGTCGACCTTTTTTTGTTAAAAATTTTATTTCTCGTTTTAAATGTCAAAAGTCGCCATTTTGTTTTTACTACCTCGATTCGAATGAGATTCTTGAGTTGACAGTTTTGGCTTTTTGTTACATTCCCGCTCCTTTTTTGTTTTGTTTTCTTTGGAATGAGTTCATCCACTTTTGTGACACAAAACCCGAGTTCGAAAAATATGAATGAAAAAGCTTGAGCTTTGGGATGTTTCACTGGATAAGCTGGATTCTGGAGAATCTTTTACGTTTAAAAGTCCATGGACACACTTTTGAAAAGATCGACTTTGGTTTGGAGAAATATCAAATTGACTTCAGATGAGCTTTCGTTAGCTTTAAGCGAGTGCTGACCTTTAAACAGATGTAATGTCAATTTCAGTTGTTCCGAAAGTTGACGTCCTCTCTCATTTCTATTCACTACAAAAATAGAAACAAAACGAACGAAACTAAAAACTAAGCCAAACAACGATTCATCACCGAGGTAAGGTCATCAACTTTACAAATAAAATGGCGGAATATATTTTGATAAATCAAATGAATTTAACTCGTACTTCTTTGGTTTTCGAATCTGTTGTTTGATAGCTGAGATTAATTCTGAAACAATTCCAGCCTGCTCAGAAACAAAGAAGTGTTAGAAAAATGGTAGATAAGGAAGGAAGAGAAAAGGAAAGCAGAGGAGTTCTGAACGAATGTCAATAGGCCTAACACGTCCCTGAAACAAACCTAAGTCAGTTCAACTACTCATCAACAACCCACTTTGTGGCTCACATAAAGAAGCAAAGCACTGAACCCAACTGAACCCTAAAAGCTCTCCTTTGTCCAAAATTTGAAGCTTTTCTCTCACTTGCTCCTTTAGTTAATCATTTCGACACTATTCCTTAGGCTATGTGACTAAAAGTATTTCTGACGTAATAAACCAAATATTAGTCAGCAAAACCTAGAAGCCGACAAATTAGGTCAATAAGAACAGGAGAGGCGGACATGAGAACCAAAAAATAAAACCGGAAGTGAAACATCATCCAAAAAAGAAAAGTTGCAACGTTTGCATCGCTATTATTCAACCCTCCAGAGACACACACAAAAAGAGGAAAGTTGAAACTTTTTCCAGGTGATTCCAGCTAAGTAAAACCGAGGTGAAAAATCCAGAGTAACGCAATTAAACAAAATAAAAATGGCTTCTCTTGGAAAAAAATAAAAGAATAGAGAGAGAGAGAAAGTAAAATGGAAAGAGAAAGAACTTTGAGAAAAACTCACGCGATTCAGCAATGAATCAAACAATTTTTTCCTCTTTTGCACCACTGCCGCTGCCGCCATTACCACCACCACCACCACCGCGACCAACAGAAGAAGAAGAAAAAACCAAAATCTCACTTCTTTCTTCTCCTCCTCCTCTTCCTTCACCCGTTCTCATTCCTCTTTGTAAGGGTTGGCGAACCGCAAAAGAAGACCACCGGCTAACCCCAAAATGGTCCATTACCTGACTAAAATTACTTTTCAACTCATTTTCGGATTTTCATTTTCGAATTTTACACGCTTTGATTAACTTCCTTCACTCAGGGGCGGGTTTAAAGAAGGGAAGGAGGAGGAGAGACTCTTTTTTCAAAGGTTTTTTTAAAAGAGAGAGATTTTAACTTTTTTCGGGAAATTTTTCGAAATCTTTAAAACCACTTTTCCGAGGGATCTTTTGGAAAGGACTGGAAACACCAAGAATTTGATTGTAGAACAATAAATCAGGTCGATAGATCGATGGATTGATTGGTTTTGGGGGTGGAAGGGTGGTTTTTGGTTAGTGCTCCATCGATGCTGAAGTAGAAACAAGTTAGTCAGAGAAAAAGAATTTTTCAGCAAGTTGATCTGTAATTCGAAAGCTTCATTTCGGTTTCGAATTGTTTTTGGGGAAGGGGGCCGGATAAGAAGGTTGACCACTCAATTATGGTGAGAGTTTCGAAGTCTAATTAACATTTTAAAAGAGGTGCAAAAGGAGATTTGAGACGGAATGACTTACTAATTTCCCCCGTTGCCCAAAGTGTGACAAGGGTCATTTTCAAAGGAAAAGGAAGTCTACTCAGACTGAAACATTGTTCGAGTCTCTTTTCAGACGGACCTTTTCCAATTGAAGAGGAAAACGAGTTGAATCTCTCTTCCTCTCTCTGTCTCTCAGGAAATTCTCTCTAAAAGGTCAGACTTTGTATTAGTGGTAATGGGTTTCGATGACTCTTTACTATAATAATGACAGAAAGAAAAAGGGAGAAATGCCAAAGAGGAAATGAAATGGAACAACAAAAACTAGAAAGCTCGCAAACATTTAGGAGATGTGTTATGGCAATCAATGCCCTGATTAGAAAGAACCAGGCAAGTGATTGCTGAAACAGAATTCAGTTAAGACAAAAACCTGACTCCATGATTGCTGAGTATTTAATTAATATGAAATTCTACAAAGACAAGAGTGAAAAAACAAAAATAGAATTAAATAAAGAAAAAGAAAATAAAAAAGATGTAAGAATAGTATAAAAAGACGAAGGAAGAAATGAAGTAAAGACAAGAAGAAAACACAAAATGACGAAAATAAAATTGAAGAAGGCGATAGAAACAAAGATGAGTTAGGAAAATCATAGATAAACAAAGAAAAGATACAAGAAAAGCACTGAACGAACATAAATATGCTTAACTCACCCCTGAACCAAACCTAAGTCAGTTGGACCATGATAGACAACCCTTAAGTAAGCGAAACATCAAACCAAACTAAACCCAACTTTCGAACACTAAAAGCCCTCTTTTGTCTAAAATTTGAAGCTCTCATCATTTTGACAATTTCCCATCTTTCTCACGTTAATCCTCATTATTCTCAAGTGGCTTAATTCGCTCCTGAAGTAAGCTTTTGGGTATAATTCGATCAGACTACACACGTCATCACCGAATGTTCATTCACATCAAATTCCGACCACGTTGGAGAATCATCACCACAGTATGCGCACAGAAGACGTACCAACAACAGACAAACTAAAAGAAAAGCTGAGAGACAAGTGTAGATCATCAGCAAAAAATAGAAAGTCAACCTCCCTCAAAAAAACGACGGAAACAAAGAACGACAGCTCATATCAGCCGGTGAGAAATATTTAAAGGAACTAATAACTAATTTATCTATCCATCCTGCGTCCCAACTTCTTTTCAAACTTATCGCAATTATCTATTCCAGAAAATTACACAGATAAAAATAATATCTCTAGATAATTACACATTTTTAGAGAGCTTTTGTCTTTTTTTGTTCATTCCCGTTAACTGCTGTCGTTAAGTTTTGTTTATGGTTTCATTTCCTTTTGTCAATCTTTCTCCGTTCGTCTCTTTATCAATTCGGCGCCCTCGTTGTTTATTATTGCTTCACATTACGCGGTTCATTTTATCTTCTATCTCTTTTAAGAATTTTCTTTCTTGGAAAAGTCGATGATTGTCGAAGTGATGGATCTCAACAGAGCTGTCTTCTCACTTCTCGTCTCAATTTTTTTAGTTGATGGGATTGCGTTTTACGCTTGCGTGCGTTTCTTATTTATGAAACATTAATTTGTCAAAATCAATTATTCAAAGCTTTCACAAAGCTGACAATTTCACTTTTATGTAAATCAGAATTCATCCATCTCGAAGGAAGAACAAGAAAGAAGAAGAAGGTGATGCGAAGAGGAAGAGAAAAAAAAAGAAAAATCCTCCGCCCAGTTACGAAAACAGTAGATGTTTTGACTTGATATCTATTCTCTCCCGTCCTCCCATCTCCTCCCGTCGTTACATCTCCCTCGGGCCTCAGTCAGTCATCTTTTGAGGTTGGAGGAATAGAAAATGGGATGAACGTCGGGTTCGTTTAAGCTCAGCCATGTTTAAAAATCATTTTTTTCCTTCTCCTTTACGCCGCCATCATTCTTTCTAGGATGTACGTAAATATGAAAATCTCGAGTCGGGTCAGGGCGAGAGGAGATGATGTGAGGAGATGACGGGGGAGAGAGGAAAGGAAAAGAGATAGAAGGGATGGAAATCCTTGCCACAATTTTTCTTTCTCCATCATTAATTTGTATTCATCTTCCGAAAAAAAGGAGAAAAGAATCTGGTTGTTGTGCTTTTATTTCTATCCTTCTCCTCATCTCCTCTCTCCTCACATCTCCTCCCTTTATTTGAATAAAGCTTTTGAGGTTTATGGATCATCTTTTCGAAATTCTCTCTTCCTCTCTCTCCCTTTTATTTTCTTCTGCCTCGCTCTCGCTTTCTAACTTTTCATTCAATTATCTCATCTCCCTCTCTCATGCACCTTTTCAATCTCCCTTCGCAATAGCTAACGAGAATCAACGTCGTACAAAAAAAATTATCGAAAAGGGGAAGAAGACGGATGAGAAATGACCCGGAGGTAGATAAGTGGATAAGAATCCAAAGAGAGAGATAGAGAGAGAAATGAAATTCTAAATTATCTGATTCTCCAGAGGTCAATTTCTTTCCCTCTCCGAGAAGTGGGGAAGTAAGTTAAGTAGTTCAAATTAGGGACTCTTGGGTCATTTGAGTGATGAAAGAGGAGGAAGGAGAGAGATAAAAGGAGAAAACAGAAAAGCGAGGAGATGGGGAGGAGAAAGAAAGAAGATGAGAGACTTTTCGGATGAAAAGAAACAAAATGAGAGGAAACCGAGCTTGAATACTTCCATTTCTCCTCGATTTGGATGGTTTCCATTTGATTTCTGACAAAATATTAGTTTTATTAGTTTACTAATTGACTAATTAATTAATGTTATTCTCTTCCATTTTGTACTCACGTGATTATGTATTCCCTGTAACTGTTAGCGGCTAAATATTCGCCAGAGTTAACAGAGAGCACCAAACAGAGTCATCGAACAGCTATAGTTACAGAGGTGTTGGTACTAGGACTAGAATTTGTTACATTATCTACTAGTTAATAAAACTTATCTACTTCAATCCATCAACGAATAGTATCCTAATTTACTAACCTAAGCTGTCCTGATGTGTTACTGGACTAATAAAATACTTCTTTCTGGTTTCGCTGCCGTGTCTTCTGTTCTTTTTTCTGTTTGGTTCTAGTGTCTAGGACGTGTCTCTTCGTTCTTATTCCTTATTGATCTTCTTACTGTATTATTTGTCTGTTATCCAGTTACTTCTTCTAAAAGTGAAATGAAAAATGAATAAATAAGAAGATACGATAATGTATAGTCGATTAGAATTTGGTTAACGACTTGAGAAAAAAAATTATTAATCAATAAATAAATAAAATAATTACGACAGTATTATACAGTGACGTCATACTTTATCTTATTTATAAAGACCTTCTTTTTCTCGATCATTCACTCAAAAGTTAGCCCAAATTCCCATCCTCTGAAGTGTTATACAATTCCACTCACCAAACAACAGCGAGACTCTTCTTATAGTGCTGAACCTCCTAAAATGGGTCACTACAATCTCCCACCTAATAAATATTAAGTTATTGAATATTATTAACTACAATTTATAATTAGGTTTCCATAAAAGTCCAACCGAATGTCGGTCAAAACCGGGAAACGGGTGGAAACAAAACCACAAAATGGAAAAATGGCAAATCCGCCCCCGAACACGGTCTATGAAACTAGGCAGGAGGTGGAGTAAAAGCTCCTCCCAAATGGTACAGTCGGGGCTGGTGTCGGTATATAGAAGAAGATTTATTACAAAATGTCTGACTACCCAGCAGACAAAAATGATTCAAAAAACGCCTCCAAGAGCTCCTCCCATATCCTACAGGAAGGGAGGGATGGTAGAGCACCACCGTTTGTGTGATATATCTGACTGTATAAGTAGGACGAATACTAATATACCCTTAATATACACTAGTATATGAGTATAAATCTTGTACACAGTAGGATTACTCGAAGGAAGTGATCAATAAATAAATTATTTATGTGAGAGCGAAAATAAAAAAACGCATAAAGACAACAGCAAGCTTATTTATATCAAAATAAAGACAGACAAACAGACAGACAGAGACCTTCAAGCGAGGAAAGAAAAAAAAAAATACAAAAGAAAGAAAAAAAATATTTTTCACGAAATTGGCACTAAACTACACAAAACGACTAAAAAAAAAGGATTTTAAAAGAATGAAAGTGAGATCCGGTGGAAAGCTGAAGGGAAATATAAAAAGAAGAAGAGAGAGAGAGAGAGAGAGAGAGTAGGATTGCAGAAGAGGAGTTAAGAGAGGAGTTGGAGGTTGAAGAAACGGCTAATAAATCTAACGACCCGAAACGTGCTTTCATTTCAGCAAAAATAAATACTCCCAACTTTTTTCCTCCTCCAACTCTGACACCCTCACCCCCTTCCCCTCTTGTCAGCACCACTGCTGACGCCAATTTTTTCAGCTGTTTTGTTTTTTTTCCCGTACCTGACTCCCGTGCAGGAAAAAAAATTAAATAAAATAAAATAAAAACAAATTTGCTGTCGGGAAATTCTGTTTTAGTCTCAAGTTGGTTTTCAATGAATGACCGAAGAGGAGGAGGTGAAAGAGGAGAAGATTGTGAGGAGGAGGAGGGTGGTTTGGAAATTAAAAAAAAACTGAAAACGTTGAGCTTTTAATCGAGTTTTAATGGCGCTCAGGGAAATTCGAAAAAAAATTTTTTTTTTGTTTTATGTTCTGTTGATTTCGGTCAGAGAAGTGGGAATCGGAAGAAGGCTGTGGGGAGGAGAGGAGAGCTGTTGGGAGGCTGAATGCGATGAGATTTTGATTTCTTTTTTAATAACATGGCGTCGGAGTTGTGATGAGTTTTCCGATTGCCGAATTAACCGTTTCTGATTTTGTTTTGACGAGTACGTGGTTTGTCGGAAAAGCTCAAAATGTCAGGTGGGTGGTAATGGGCGTGAGAATTCCCGCCAGGAAATGGATTTCCGGCGAAGACGAAAAAGTTGTTTTTCACCTTCCGGAGGATGGTAAGCGAAAGAAAAGGAAAATAAATAAGGAAGAAGATATTTCCTTTAAGGTTTACTGCGAGAGAGAAGATTGCGCTGCCTCTCTCACTGGGAAAGTGAATTAACTTGGGTATAGACAATAAAAACAAAAAAAACAAAAGTGGCGCTGTTGCTGTTGCTACTTCTACTAAGAGTAAAATAAAGAAATGAAGTTTATTAACGTGATAAAAACCAAATAAAAAGAAGAAAAGAGAAAAAAGTCATAAAAGGAGAAGAAAAAATAAAATTGACAAAGTCGACTCATCTATTAGTAGACCAGAGGAGGTGATATAACCAAGCTTCCCTGTAAGTTTCAATTGTGATATCTACTTCCGCTTATAAGTACCTACAAAATTTAAATATAATTCTGTTAAACACAGTAGCTGATACCTTATTTGGGACACTACCTTTTATAATAATGAAATCGTTGTATCTTCTAAATCATTATAGTTATCGGCGAAATTTGAAAACAGGCTGTAGCTGTATGTTTAGCCGACATAAATCACAAAACAAATTTTCCAAAAATTTTAACCCCTAAAAATAAGAAAATTAGTGTGTGGAAAATACATCTCACAGCTTATTTGGGACACTTATTTTCGTGCGTATAAAATCATACACAGGCACCACAGGCTGTCAAAGCTTTCTCATTATACCAACCTCAGTAAATCAGCTGTTATAAGTATTAATCAGCGATTTATCCAAGAATATCGTGTGCAGATAAGGTCAGAAATGCACCAAAAAAATCTTCGAGCGATATATTTTACAAAAAATGAAGTTCCAAATAAGCTGTAGCCACTGTATATTATCATATATACTGTGACAACACGCTCAAACCTGCAGCAAAGTCACAAGACATGCAGAAACTTGCATGTCTACAAGCTGAGACTTGTACGAAATCGTCTACGCGAAGCATATAAATAAAACACGCGTTCAGTAGATGGTCAGCGCACTACAACTAATCGGTGAAGTAACTCCAACGGCTATATGACGACCGTACAGAATGGTTTAATAAATAAATTTTCAATCTGTTATATATATTATTATATACTGTACCTGGGAGGAGTAGTGCAGTGGTTAAGTTCCTGACTTGGACGCAAATGGTCGTTGGTTCGAATTCTCCTCCCGCATCCTGTTACACCCAAAAATTAAGGGTGAAAAACGGGGTTAAAACCACCACCAATATTATTATATACTGTAGCAATACGCTCAGGCTTGGACACGCAGAAACTTGCATGAAGACGAGCTTAGACTTGCAGGAAGAGTCAAAAAAGATTTTAAATAGAACACACGACCAGGAGACAGTATAACAAATTGGTGAAGTAACTCGAACATTCATCGAAACCTCCACATTATTTATATATATATTATTATAAATATTATTTACTTCAATAAATTTATTTTCGTCAAGCATTCGTGAGCTTTGTTTCATTAACACATCTTGAATGCGACTTATACTCTGGGTATGTGTCTGTTGTGTAAGGTTTTTCACACGTTTTCTAAAAAGTAACAGAGAAATCAGTGGCGAACTAAGGTTAAAGACAAGAGACAATGCTGTAAATCCGGGCCTTAGGCACTTGAATAGGTTGCCTAGGCCTTAGTCCACCATGAGAGAAGTTTACAACCTCAAAACCTAAAAAGAAAAATTATTATAATATAAGCTTTAAATATTCATTTAGAAAACAACACAAATTTCTCTTTATACTCTCCTAATTAATAAACATGGTAAAAGTTCAATAAACGATTAATAATATTTAAAGAGAGAGAGAGAGGAAGAAAGGCTGTAAAAGGTGTCGGATAAGGAGATGAAGAGAGATAGAGGGAAGAGAACAACGGCATATAAAAGTAGAACACGATGAGTTTTAATTAGAGCAAAAGGAGGGAAAAAAAGGTTTTTCGAAAAATTATGTAAATTCTGTAAAGGTTTTCTTATTTATAAATACTTAAACAGCTTAACAGTTTTATAAAAATATACAGAAAAAGAAAAGTTCTTCCAAAGTTTTCTTCGTTTTTCTCTCCGAAAGTGAGGTGAAGAGTCAAAAGGGATGAGAGAGAGAGAGGCGAACGGCGGAATCGGCTTTAAAACTTAAATAAAACACCCGCTCGTCGAGAGTAAATCACTTCATCAGGAAATTTTCGGTGGTCGTAGGGGTAGGCGGGGGGGTGAAGGCTAGGTAGATGCCCAAAAAGCCGTGATGGCGTTAAAAGTCAAACGGGAGCGGGAAAACAAAACGGGATTTACAAAGGTGCGGATAATCCGGTTATATTCTTTCCCGTTAATCTCCTCTAATCAGTGGAAATTAAACGCGTTCATAAGAAATGAGGAGGAGGGAGGGAGGGAAAGGTAGGAAGTGAGGTATGCGGGTCAGGATGATGTGGGAAATCCCGGGAAAACTATTTTCCCAATACGATTCGAGGGAAAAAGGTTTTTTCTTGGATTTGACGCCACAAAGGAATGTGTCAACTTCCTCTTCCTCTTTCCTTCGCTTCCTCCCACGCTCTTCGACCGGAAATTCCATCGCACATGCTTTCTCTTTGGCCGTGGGAGTGGGTTGGTGACACGAGCTTTCTAGATTTTCCGTGGTTTTATTTTATTTTTCTATTTTCTTTTTTGTCAAAAGTAAAGTTTTCCCTTTTCTTCTACTATCATGGCGTTTGAGGTTTTATCAGATTCTAAAAGGTGGGTAGATGGATTAAGCAGGTTATGTTTTGAGGAGAGAAGACTAGTCAAAGTGTTTCGGGTGGGTTTAGGCGCTTGGAGTTGACTGGCTCTACTCGAAAGATAAAGAGTATGACAAGGTTATAACAATAATCCTGCAGCAATTGAAATCATGGTTCGGTCCTGACTGTATCTTCACCTATCCTACAGCAAGAAAGTAATCAAACTTCCCAAATCTGTGGGTCCCTTCCAGTCTTTCTCCGCCTCAACAAAGAAACTTCTGAAATCTACAGTATGCTTCATCTAGCTTCATCCTTCATCTTTCATTCTTTCTTTCATCTTCTTCTTTCTCTTTTCTTCCTTCTTTTTCCTTTATTTCTTCCTGCTTTTTTCTCTCTTCCTTTTTCTATCTTCATTTACCATTCTTCTCCTTCCTAAATTCTTAATAAATACTACCGCACTGTCATTGTTGTATTTGTTATTAACCTCTTCTTCCTCTTAACAACTTTTCTTTTGATCCCTTTTCACTCTTCTATTTTTGTAGATTTAGATCAAGAGTCACGCTGTATAAATTGTTATATCGTCAAAAGGAACCAAAACGAAGAGAGGACTATGTTTGATAGACAGATTACAAAAAAGATGAAGTTGAAAAGAAAGAAAAAAATGAAGAAGAAGAAAAAGACAAGACTGTTAATTAAGTATATTATAAACAGTATAAAGTTCAATAAAGAGATATAGTTATACAACTAAAGACATTTCCAGAAAATATATTGACATCTTGTATATATTATTCCAAAAATGCTGTTGTCAGTCTTCCAAATCCTTTCTTTTCTCTTGTGCCTACATTGTTCTTCTTCACTGTCGTCTCAGACTATATTTCTTAGAAGGATCAAAAAGAGGAGGAGGAGAAAGCTGGAAGGACATACAACAGAAATCCCCAAAATTTGCTGACCTTCCTCTGGGAAAAGTATTAAATTTGCAAATACATAAATAAAACAACCGGATTAGAAACGGATTAACGAAGGTCCTCTCTTTTAAAACTTGCCTCCACCATTCTTCTCCCGTCCTCCTCCTACCTCTCCTCTCCTTTTACCTTCCCTTCTGCACACTCTCACCTCCCTTTTCTTCTCGACTCGCTGAATTTCCATCGACTTGTTGCACAAGACAAACCCAACTTTCAAAGCAAAAGTTTTGGTTTGTTTTAGACCGTCGAGGGGCCTCGACCGAGGAACTCGATCCTTTTACTCCTCCCTTCTTCATCTTCTTCTTCCTCTTCTCCTCCTCCTCCTCCTGTATTGGTAAAAAAGTTTTCCTCTGTCGATTCTGGAATGCAACTGGGGATGCTAAGAATTTCAATTCTCGAGAAACTCGGTTGCTGATTCGTTTTGTTAAAGGATTTCCGGGGAATAAAAGGATTTTCCAAAATCAGAACTTCCTCGGTACATCCGTTTGTGTTGCTCACAATATTTGCGACAGAAGCTGTTGTATTTTCGGAGGTGGATTTTCTATATACGTTCTGAGCTTTCGGAGTTATTTGTAAGCTTTAGAGCTAAATAAAATTTTCCTGTTAGGGATTTTGAGGTTTGACTAGGTTTGCTGTAGTTAAAATTTTGCTGAAGCAGGTTGAACGACCTTAGGTGTTGTTGACGTTTGCTGTTGTACTTTATTTGTCAAAATTTTGTTTTAATGTCCAAAGGGCTTTCTATTGTGTTTGTCAGCACAAAACAAGTACCATCCTTGTAGGTAATGAAAAACTATGATCAGATGACTAGACGCTTTACTGTAGATGTTTTAGAAAATCGCGCATAGATGTAAAAGAAAAAAAAGAGAAAAAGAAAGAGAAAGATTAGTGCTGTAGTGCGTGTGTACACGTCTCAAAGTAGCGAAAGCGAGGGAGAATACACATAAAAAACAAACTCCCAAAATCCCAACAGCTTATCGTTAGGGGATCAACAGCAAAAAAAAACCTGTCAATCAGGCATTCCGGCACGCAAACTGCTTTCCAACTACCTGTCACTCAATGCCCTCAACCCAATTGAGCGAATTTAGACTTTTAATTACAAGGAAAAGCCTCCAAAATGGAATTCCAGTAAATCGAGAAAGAAGAAGAAACGTGTGTAGGAGGTGGAGGAGGAGAAGGAAGCGGAAAAAATTGTTTTCCCATCAAACAAAGGAAAGAAGAGAAATTTTGAAAGCTTTCTCATTTTCCTGCGTACTGCGCATGCGTACAAGGGCAAGCCCGAACAACAGTTTCACGCTTATGCATTTCTCTCCGGAGATGGGGGTGAAGCAGAAATTTTTTCGGTCCAAAAGTTTTTTCCCTATAAATCCCCCGTTTCGAATTTTAAACAAAAGAGAAAAGTTCAGGGGAGCGGAAGTAGGGAGCTGGAATTTTTCAAATTTTTGTTTCTGAATTTTTTTCCTTTTGAAAAACGAGATCCTGTTTCGAGAACCGGAAGTGATTCGAGAGAAATGTTTGACGCTTAAACACACTCAAAGCTGGACGAGAGCGTGACCGTCCATCCTGTCGAGCTTTCTTTCTATACTGCTTTTATATTATTCTTGGAACGATGTGATGCCCACTTATATTTTGTTATATACTGACTTGTGGGCGTCATTGATATTTGTTTTATTTTTCAGTGCTGCCAAATTAATTCTTAGAACTCCGCTTTGTAGTCATTTGCGTTGGCAGCTGTTTTCTGTACTCACAACGTGATTATGTTTAATTAACAGAGAAAGTATCTGATTATAACTTTGACGTCATCAGCGTCCATCCGAAAACAGGAGTTTCAATGGTTCTGGAACCTTCAATGCACACTAATTGAGCAGCAAGGACTTGCAAGGACAAGGATTGCTCTGGCTAGAAAATAACAGGATTCAGCCAATGGGGTCAGTGATTGCTGGGTAAGGATTCGGCGAAGTCGAAGGCCTGAGTTAGTGATTGCTGAATAAGATTTCCGTTAAGCCAGAAACTTGGGTCGATGATTACTGAATACGGACTCAGCAAAGTGAGAAGCCTGGGTCAATGACTGCTCATCATCAAAAATCTGAAGGACTACTATGGTGCAGATTCATGTAAACCTAAACAGCTTACAGTTGTACAAGAGCTAAACCCAAACCTAACACCAACGGAAACCTAAAACTAACCCTAAACCCTTAGTATAACTCTTACACACAAGTTGAATTTTAGAAAGAATTTTCCTTGTAAATGAAAGGTAGTCCTATGTTTATAATGGAACATTTGAACAAACCGCATAACTTCAAAACCGCTTATTCAGGTTCTGTTTCAAAAGTTTTCAGATCATTCGATATCAGTTTAGAACCTTTTAGAACTTTTCAAAGTATTTTCATACTAGTCTCACCTTAAAGATAAAGTTCCATCAGCCAGGTGACTAGGCCTACAGCAAATTCCGGTAAGTTTTGGGACAATCTCTGTAAAAAGCTCTTGGCAATATTGACTAGAGAAGACATCTAAGTCGAAAGAGTCCAGTTAAGTAACAATTTAGTCGAGTCGAGGTTTCGTACAGTCGAAAGATCATCTCTCAGTCACGTGACCTCCAACAGAGCAATCTTTTGGGTTCTCCCCCATCCGACTATCTGGATTCAGTCATGTGTAAAATGGATTTCCAGTTGTTCAGTCTTCTTAATCTTCTTTCCTTGAGAAAGGTGGGGACTGATCATGTCGACGTTCGATCTGAAGGAAGGAATCAAAAGATGGAGGAGCCAAAAAAGAAGAAAAAAGTTTCTTCCTCCGAAGACTACCATCAAATCGCTTGACTTAAGCTGTTAATTTCCGGAGGTGATCCAAAAACCACGGGAGAATCTCTCCCTCCACTCCCATTTTCATCCTCATTGTCTGATTGATGAAAAGTTTTCTTCTTACACCCCCGGCGCTCCTCTACCTTCTTTCAGCACAACAGGAAAATAGCTTGGATGTATATCATCGGAAAACGGTTTTAACGGAATTAGGAAAAGTTTTAACGCAGCCTCGCCTATCTGCTCCCTCCCGTGCTTCCTCTCACCACTACAGCAGACCACCATCTCCTCCCAACAACACCAGAGAAAGAAGAAAAAAAAGGTTTTTGATTGCTGACCGCAAGGTTTCGGTATCGGAAAAGGTTCAATAATTCTTTTTGCTCCCGGTAACACGCAACTTCTTCCCTCCTTCGTCTTCCCTCTCTTTCTTCCTCTCCTCCTCCTTCGTTGTTTTTATTCCCGACCATAAAAATTGAAATCCTTCAACCTTTTCCTCTGACCTTTCTCCGTGTAATCCAATTTCTTTTCTCCTCTGTTTTTTTAATCGATCTCATTTTTCTCATGTGACGTTGTCATCATTTTCTACAATTTTTCCTCCTTCCTGTCTCATCCAACCTTTCCTTTCCTTCTCTCTCTTTTAATGTATAAATCTTAATAAATTTTTGTTTTCTTCTTTCCTTTTCTCTTCCCCGCCCCAATCTTTCCAATTTTTGTTTCTGTTACCATCTCCATCCGGAAATTGACATTTCATTTTATGTTTTGTCTGAAATTTTTTTGTTCTAACTTACCTTCTGTTGTTTGAATTATGGTTTTCCTCTTGTTTCAGGTCGTCTGGTTTTTTGTTTACTTTTTGATGTCTTCATTGTCTGGATATTTATTTCTGTTGTGTGTTGTCTGGTAGCTCTTATTTGTAGTTGATTCTAGTTTCTTTAGGTACTGTTGCTCGATTTGATTGTGTTCTGCAGCAAAAAGATGTGTTATGTTGATAGTAAATTAAAGGACTAAGAGGTTAACTCTTTAAAGGTTGCTTGATTGAGCTGTTAGCTTGCTTATAAGAAAAGACGATAAACGCTTCTTGTCTTTTGTACTACTTTGTGATGCTTACAAACACTTTGTACAGTTCAAAATGTCTCTCGCTTCTCTTTCTTTTCCTCTCTTTTTGTTTCTTATGTCTTTCCTTTGTCTTCTTCTATTCTCATAAAACTGGCATTTGGTCTTTGGAGATTTTTGAAACCCATCTTCTTGAACCAATTTTTGGTCTTCACTATTCCCATTATAACAGGGTGGGGGGTTTGTATTTATCTACTTAGGCTTTTGGTCAGGTTCTTTGACTGTATAATACGATACTCAACCTTAACAAGGTTTAAATATAGATTGTGGCACAAATTCTGTGAACACAGATCTACGTTATTCTGAGCACAAATTCAGTGAGTAACGGTTGAAGGTGGTGTTAGCTAAATCCAGGAACATGGAAATGAAAGCT
This sequence comes from Columbicola columbae, assembly GCA_016920875.1. Lineage (NCBI taxonomy): Eukaryota > Metazoa > Arthropoda > Insecta > Psocodea > Philopteridae > Columbicola > Columbicola columbae. The sequence continues at coordinate 12,296,293 of JADMLL010000008.1, forward strand.
CAAATACAGTGAACATGAAATGAGGAGCATGGACCCGGTGAACATGAATGGAAGGTGGTGTCTGAGCACAGGTCCAGTGACTACAACTGAAGTTTGGTTCTCAGCACGGATCAAGTGAACATAGACAGGAGGTGGATTCTGCGAATACAAATTGAAGGTTAAGTCTAAGCACAAAATTAGTGAATATTGGTTGAAGTTAAATTCTGAAAAGTAATTCGGCTGTCAGTTAACTCTCCTCTCACTGTATGATTATCCTCTGTAACCCGAAAAGGAGACGAGATTTCTATTTTAAAGAGCTGAAAGGAATCTGAGAGTGAGTTACTACAGTGATAACTCACCACCACCACACTTTTCACCATCTTCACAACCCGGAAATTGTATAAGACATAAAAAACAAAAAGTAACGATCGTAGTGGGGATCAAAGAAAGAACTCCCAATCCCACCGGCAGAATGACAAATAAAAGAAAAGATGAAACGAAGATCTATCAACTCGACTAAAACAAAAAAAAATCGAGAAACAACTATTTTGGAAAATATCTCTTACTTCCGGGACATCAAATTGTAGTTTATGACTCTTCCAAATCCCTAACACTACAACCATTCGATTCCAAGCAAGAGAAACCCACAAAAGTAGATAGATAGATCAGAAAACGACATAAATAGAAAAGAATGAAAGTTTTGGGAGGTAGAGAGCTTTTAGAAAGCTTGTTTCAACCTGTTCTGACTGCTTTTTCGGAATAATTTGCCTTGATGCGTGACGTAAATTTTTCGAGTAGACAGGAAGTTATTTTAAACCGGAAATCACTTCAACTTTGTCTGAATTGTGTAAGTTTCATTCCAAATAAGAGCTTTCGAGAGTTTTTCGTAAGAGAAAGATTTCGCAGAAGAAGAAGAGGAAAATAAATTGTGAAGATTTTAAAATAAACTTAAAAGACGAAGATAGAAGATAAATGTTAGTCGAAAGAAAGAGTAAAATAAAAAACGAGTTAAGAAGAAAGATTCATCTTTCCTTCTAAATATATCTATCACCTCGAATTCTTTCTTCTTTTGCTCGGTTTACTTTCCTAGATTCTAGTCACCTTCGATATCCTCACTCTCTCGTCGTGATAGAAAGCCACGAAAATGATGAAAGGGATCGTAAAACCGGAAACGGTTGACAGTTGTACCGTTGATAGACAGGTTCCATCTTCTTCCTCCACCTACTTCTTCCTCTTCTTTCCGGTCACCTGATATTTTTCTCGATCCCAAGTTTTAAATAAGAAATCTAAAACCTTTGACACAGTTTCTGGGTAATCGAGAACCGCGCGTCATGTTTCCCTCCAACTTTCTAGACAAAAATTTGAGTGAGAAGATGGAAGTTGAGAGTTGGACGAATTTTGTTTCTTGGCGGTTCATTACGCCCCCACCTTTGGTTTGAATTTGAGTTGAAGTTTAGTAGATGGAGAAGAAGTTAGAAGATTTGTTATGCTTATCTGATTTTTTTAGAAAGCTTCCGAAAAAGCTGAGAGAGAGAGTTAAAAAAAGGAAAATGGAGGTGATCATTGTGAAAGGAAGCGTGATTTTGCAATTTGGATGACACAAATTTTGGTTTTCTGTCTTTCTGATGTCTTATACAGTTAGTCAGGAGTTATGGTTGGTGTTAGTTGACATATACATCGACTCCTCATGCTTCTGAAAATGGTTTTTGCCTAAAATTTGGGTTAAATTTTGCTATGATACTACATAGTTAGTGGAGAGGCTGTAGAATCTTCTCTAGCTCATCTACTCAAACGGCCACTATATCTCTTCCGTGCTGTAGAGTAGATTCGTTTCCTTAGCAAATGTATATAACAGTACCTATCATATCAAAGGGTAATCGGTAGTCAATAATTGTTCAGTTGGCAGCCGTGTATGATATTGTAATGTCTGTATCATAGTGTATATTGTATGATTACCAAAAGCTAGGAGAGAGAGGAAGAAATTGACAACAAACAACTTCCTCAGAAATTGCTGTGGAGGAAAGAGATGAAAAACACAACACAGAACACCAAAGAAGCACGAGTCAAACCCGCTAGAGCCGGAAGTACCGATCAGTTTACCTCTCATGTGTTATCGGTTGGACTCTTTCTTAACTGCTTATCGTAATCATTGTCAAGTTGGCAGCAGTGGATATTATTATTAGGCTATTGTATAATGACTAAACGCTAGAAGAGAGAGAGAGAAGCTGCAGAGAAAAGACAAGAAGGAAAATCCCCAGAAACTGCTGTTGAGGAAGGAGATGAATAACACAACGCAGAACACCCAAGGAGGATGAATCAATCCCTGTGAAGGGAGGCGCTCTAAGCCGGAAGTGCATACCACCGAAGAACCACATGGGGCGGGATCCCTCCAAGGTGGAAACAACAACAAATTCTTTCAAACAGCTCCTGCTTTCTAAATAATGATCGATTCGAATCCGGTTTTCCTCTTTCTCTCAGCAATTTCCTTCCGCTATTTTGTTTCCTTCACCAATTTTTCTCCACTTCCGAGTGTTTCTTCAACCATTAACAACCTTTTTCCTCTTCCACACTTCTCCAACTCCTTGAATAATTTTTATTTGTTATTCTGAAAATTTTGACGTCGACATTGTCACTTTTTCCTTTTTCCTTCTTCTTCTTGCTCTATAACAATCCTTCATCTTGTTGCTGTGGGCTATTTTCTTCTGTATTCAACCTTTTTGGGACTTTTCGTGGGCAGGTAAAACGCTCATGCTCCCCCATGGGCCCGTACCCATGGGGAGTGTGGGACTCGTCTCGGGGTGTGCAAGAGGACGCCTACCCACTAAAAAACCTGCCGGAACGAAATCGCGGGACCCTTGCGGGGCAGGGTATAATTTTAGCTTCACTTGCCCCAGTTTTTCCTCGCAGCGTCGGGAAACTGCGAGGTTGCACTTATAATAAAATAACTAATTAATTAAATAATAAATATATAAAATAAAACATATAAAAATAAAACGTTGGGGACTTTCTCGCCTATCCAGTGATGATTCATTCTCTTGGCAGTGAGAAATGGTGATACACATAAGTTAACATAATAAATTAGCATAATAAATTAACATACATTACATATACTATGAACAGACACTAAAAACAAAAAGCCAATAGGGCTAACACAAAATAAAAATAAAAAGATAAAAGCCAATAGGGCTAACACAAAATAAAAATAAAAGATAAAAAGCCAATAGGGGCTACACAGAATTAAAATACGCGATAATAAAAACACGAAGGCCAATGGGGCTGGTTAAAATACTAAAAACTTAACCTAAGACTAGAAATATGTGTGCCAATAGGGGCACAACAGGTTAAAAGATAAAAACAATAAAATAGTTAAAAGAATAAAATAAATAGAGTATAAAGAAAGACTAGAAGAGGGTCAGTAGGTTAAAAGTTAAAAGTTAAAAAGCTAAAAATTATAAATAAATAAATAGTTAAAATAAAATAAAGATAAATAAATAAAGCTACAAAAATAGATAAATAATTAAGACAGGACCAATGGGGGAAGAATGACTTAAGTTTTTTTAGTGTGTGTTTCTGACAGTCTTACTCTACCTATTACATTTTTATCATCATTTAAGAGTGATGCCCGCTTTTTTAATTTTTATTTTTAATTTTTTAATTTTTGTTATTTTTTATTCATTTATCTATTTTTTATGTTTATTTTATTTTATTTTATTTTTATTTTTATTTTATTTTATTTTTATTTTTATTTTTGTTTATTTATTTATTTATTTATTTTTATTTTTATTTATTTTTCTCCTTTCTTTTTATCTTCCTCTCTTTTCGCGGAGTCTTTCATCTTCTTCTTTGCGGGACATCACTCTTTCACAAAAATTAGTAAAGTTTTCCCAAGCGTCGCTGCTTCTTGACGCTTGGTCGATGATTTCTTGTAGGGAGTCTCCAGCCAGTAGCACTCTCCATTCTTCCCACGCTGGGCACTCCCAGAGGGTGTGATCCACCGAGTCGATCTCTGCAGTGCAGTGATGACATCTGGGAGAGGGTTCCTTTTTTATTTTAAATAAGTATGCCCCAAAACACCCATGACCCGTTAACATCTGGGTCGTTCGGAAGGTGGGAGTGATGTGGGTGGCCTCTATCCAGGGCGTAATCGCCCGGCCACAGCTCTCACCAGCCTCGTCTTCCTGGTGCTGGTTTTCTGGAGATCTTCCTCCCACCTTCTAATCGTTTGGAGCTGCGCCTCCTTCTTCGCTTCTGCGGCGTTCCTTCTTCTTTTCTTTGCGAGATACCTCGCACGCAGCTCCAGTGCCAGCAGATGCGCTGGGGGTGTTTTGGTGATTATACATGCATCCACCGCGGCCATGGTTTTATACCCTCGGGCCACCCTTTTCACGATTGTTGTTTGGAGGGAGCGCAATTCCTCTGTGGTTTTCTTGTTGGCGCTCACCTCCTCAGCCCATACTGGGGCGCCGTACAGAATGATGGAAAATACGACGCCCAAATAGTTTACGTGGGCATTAGATGGGCCCCATATTTGGCATTATTTTCGCCATGGCCGTCGAGGTTCTTTGCACCCTCTCCCTTAATCTGCCGAAATGAGCACGGAAGTTGAGCTTCGTGTCCAGGACTATGCCCAGATATTTGAGTTCTGGGCTGAATCGGACAGTGTGGCTACCTAGGTTGAGATTGTGGTTCGGGTAGGTGGCGTCCCCGAACACAATAGCCTCCGTTTTCTCCGGGCAGATCTTGAGCCCTAAGTCCTGGACCTTGAATACGCATTCCGGCAAGCTCCATTCTCCTGCTCGCGGACTGCAGTGTTGCCACCGTCAGGATTGCAGTGTCGTCCGCGTAGCAATATACTTTGGCCCCGGCAGGTAGAGCCACTCTAAGGACCGCGTCGTAAGCGATGATCCAGAGAAGTGGCCCCAAAACCGACCCCTGAGGAACTCCACATGTTATCTTTTTTGTCACCAGCGTGTTGTCCTCGTCCAGATATGATATGGACCGCTGGTGCAAGTAGCTCTTGATGACATTCCTCAGGTCGGCACCTGTTTTTCTTCCAGGGCCTGACGGTCCAGGGAAGGGAGTTGAAAGCATTAGAAATGTCCAGAGACATGAGGACTGCAACTCCTCCCTGCCGCAGAGCTTCTTCGATGTCATCTTTAAGTGCAATGCATGCATCTATTGTTGATCTTCCAGGGCGGAATCCGTACTGCTGGGGTGCCAGTCCATTGGTGGTGTCCAGGTGCTTCAAAATCCGGTCCGCAATGAGCCTTTCGAAGGCCTTTCCTGACTCGTTGAGGAGACAGATTGGGCGATACGATGACGGTTGGTCCTCCGGCTTCCCCGGCTTCCGCAGGAGGACAAGAAGGGCCTTTTTCCAGGAATCTGGGAAGTACCCTTTCTTGAGGAAGAGGGTCATCATTTCCGCAAAGATCTCCGGAACCTCTTCCAGCGCAGGAGCAATTGCGCAGGACGGAACTCCATCCGGACCTGGTGCTTTAAATCTTTTCTTCGAGCGCTTCGCGATCCGGATGATCTCTTCGGTTGTTGCGCTCATTTGTTCCGTCCAGTCCGGAGACTCTGCGGGGGCCCTGGCTTCTAGACCTCTCTTCTCGGGAAAGAGAGTCCTAACTATTTCTTCGACGAAGGCAGGGGAGAGCTGCTGTGTAAGGGGGGGACCCTGAAATTTGATTTGCTTGACTACGGCTTTGTAGGGTCTCCCCCATGGGTCGTTGTCCAGTTCTTGGAGGAAGGTATTCCAGGCGGCGTTTTTGGCATCGGCGATTGCGGCCTGGTACCTCCTCCTGACCCGCATCATTTCCTGGTGGAGGGGAACCCATCTATCCTCATGGCCGGATCGTCGGGCACGGGTATATAGCCTCCTTGCTCGGATGGCTTCTCGTTTTAGGATTCCAGTTCCTCCGTCCACCAGTAGTTGCTCTCCTCTTTCCCTTGACGAGGGGCATCGAAGCGTTGCACGCTTTCCGCAGGCCCCGTTTGCCCATCTTTCCCAGCCGGAGAGACCGGGCGATCGAGGGGCGAGGTTAAGGCCAGGATCTGCAGTTGTTCACGCAGCCTCTCTTCGTTCATCTTCCTGGCGTTCCATTTCGCCAGGAAGGAATTGCCCTGGAGACGCTGATTTGTAATGGTAAAGGAGATCACCTCGTGATCTGATGCTGTATTGTCCGAGGTGACTCTCCAGTCTCTGATTTTTGTGTTACTCCTCGTCGCCCAGGCTAAATCTACGATGGACACGCCTTGCCATCGAATGCAGGTTGGGGTGGAGTCTTGGTTCTGGAGAAACAGATTGTTCTCCATCGCCCATCCAGCCACCAACCTGCCCTGGCAGATGTCAATCGTGACCCCAATCGGTGGAGTGAGCGTTGAAGTCTCCTACAACGAGTGCCTCCGAAGCGTTCTGGAGAAGTTGTGTGATCCGCTCCAGAACGGGTTCCAGGTCTGCTACTGCTAAACGCGGAGAGAAGTACACAGACACAAGTAACATCTCACCAATTCTCACTGCCAAAAAGAACTCGTCATCACTTACCTTTATTAATTTTAGATTGTTATTCTTGGCCCACACTAAAACCGAGTTACTTCTGTTAAATATTGCCTCCCCAAAAGATCTCATGGAGGGGGGATGGGTTCAGTAATAATGGCCAGGTCGATGTCCTTTTGTGTGCAGTAATTGCGAATCAGGTCCGTGCTGGCACGGGCATGATTCGCATTATGAGCATGATCTTGATGCTGTTGCCTGGCCGGCCGATAACTCGGGGAGGGCGTGCTCGGGCATATTTACTTTAGGGACGCGTCCTCCTCCGACCTCTGTTCTTTCTTTATTATTTTGTTTTTCCCATGTGAGCACGCCTTTGACCACATCTTGTGGTTGTGGGCTTTTTGTCCTCTTTACAGAGGCAGCAGCTGGGTTGATTGGGGCATTGCTGTGATTGTGCCCCTCCCGACCACAGTTGAAACACAATTTGCTCCTATCCACGTTCTTGCATTGGTGCGAGGCGTGGCCGGTGAGGAAGCACTTATAGCAGCGTAGGGAGGAGGGGTAGCACCTCCACCCTAGCCGCGGACCAGCCCATCTTAACTCTCTTCCCACTTAGAGTGGCTGCTGCTGTGAGGAAGTGAAGCCCACCGTGGCCATTCTCCCCTCCGGAGCGATCCTTGACACTATGCGGACGTCCAGCCTGGCAGTTACCTTCGGTGGCAAGGTAACTGATAATCTCTTCTTCTTCCAGGCTCTCGTCGACATTGGTCAATTTGACCGACGTCCTCTTAGTGATGCTCTCCACCACCGCTTCTTTATTCACTATATTTTGCATTTTAGGGCATCGGCCTTTGCCCCGTTAGGATCCTCCGGGATAGCTACCACTAAATTCCAGAGACTTCCTGGATTGTATGGCCTTGATTCCTAGCTCCTCGAGGTTGATCTTCTTCCTCGCCTCCGCTAGAATATCCTTGTAAGTTTTTCCAGAAGTAATCCGTACGCGGAGTGCAGAGGAGCTAGGTGGCGTTGCTTTTTTCGGAGGAGCTGTCGTTTTCTTCGGTGCAGTAGAGGGCTGCGTTATACCAGCAGGGTTCCTCTTCCTGCCCGAACGGACTACCTTGGACCATGTGGACGCCTCGGGTTGGTCGGTGGGTCCAGAGGGGCCAGGGGAAGCCACTTCCTTTCTTACATTTCTCCTGGGTGGTTTTGGAGACTTTCCGGTAACCTCGCACCTTTTATTTGTGTCCAGGAGGGCTTCCACCTGTGTGGTTAGAGCGGAGAAATTCTGCCTGACGTATTCCATGGTATCCCTCTGGACCTCTACAATCTTATTTATCTTTTTATCTAGTTCCGCGGCGGGGAGGGAGGATGTTATTCTCCGCGGTTTTAGTATTTTCTCTTCCCCAGGATGGTGACAGCAGCCTAATCGTGGCCGCCGCGACTTTGAGGTCCTGCAATAGGTCCCCTTTAAGTTACCGAGGTCGTTGCCACTTTTATAATGGTCTCCGATTGCTGTAATAGGGAGACCAGGATTTCAGAGATTGGCAGTCCTCTCAACTCCAACAGTACCTATGGACTAGTTGCTCCTCCGTTCTTGACATCTTTTGGGGCAGATTTCTTCTCCTCGAAGCCTCTGAACCGGGATCATCTATGGCCTCACGAGTTCGTTTCCCTCGCGTAGCTCGGGTTGGGGGGTACGAGCTATCGACATTATATTTAAAAATTAATATA